>OMLM01007696.1:0-22288 GCA_900302695.1 Helostoma temminkii | reverse complement strand
GAGTGGGGGGTCCTGTTATTGATATGCCCCATGCAGTGCCAACACCTGACTAATTTCATACAGCTATTCAAATGGCTGCCTCTTTTGGCTCATCTGTGCTTCCTGTCGACTCCCCACTGAACACGCTCACGGAGAAACAGGTCAATGCAAATGAGCTACAGATCTTTAAAGCGATAGTTGTATAAGTAGAGTGTGTGGGTGACGAATACGATACACATACTTAAAAGCCCTATAAGTAATATTTTGTACGCTTTATAAGAAATTAAGTGAAAATGGAACAAGATGTGTTGTCTCTCAGCTGTTCTAGTTCATATAATGTTTCTGGGTTACATACAGGCTCTTTGTTATTCCAGTTAGAGTGGACTGTTGTTGCTACAACCCTCAACCCCCCAAGTGCAAGTTCTCATTTTAAGCGAATGTAGGAGCAACTCACTGAGAAGCCCACAGCATCCACACCAGTGCAACCTGTGGTGCAACTTAGGTTTAGCTGCCTTGAAGGATCTAAGTTGTGCCTATAGTCTTTTTTGTTTTGGTAATCTGAAGGCCATTTAGGTCCTTCAACAGAACGTTATATACTGAGGTCATTGAAACTTTACCAGCCTTTCAAAGTATTAATCTAAAAAACATCAAGAAATAATTTTACACATTAGATGGCGTGTGGAATTTTCAACCTTTCTAGGTTTGTAGGAAACTAGATGACCCACACACAGATCTGGCATTTGGACGGACCAAATGGGTGATATAAAAAATTTAAGACTGAGAACCGGTTGCAAAACTAGTATAGAGAGTAAGGAGACTTTGAAGCTACTTAGGACACTAGTAATAAAACTAAGATGCAGAGATTTTAAATGTCAGGAATCGAAATTGTGAAGTCAGGCACTTATTTCAATGGGAGTGGAAATTGGGGCTGGCAGTTTAAAAAAGGAGGCATATTCTCTTTAAAATGGTCAAAGGCACATCGTTGCATTTCCATGCAAATTGAGCCCTGAAAGCAGCCAGGCCTGTGACACATACAGTTAAATCATCACTTTTCAGTGAGTACAATAGAAAAGTAGTGCTACCTCTACTTCCTTTTTCTAATTTACCATCCATGAGGAGCCGCTGGAGTGAAAATAACGCACAGGGATTAAAAATCATCCACTTGTGACGAGAACTGGTCATTATTGCAGAACACTATAATCTATGTGGAACGGAGTACTAAGACATACAATAACCAATCCCCCACTTCATAAACAAATAGGTAAACGGTATAATACAACTGAGATGTGATAAGTGTTTTGAAGAAATTGTACAACACCAAATAATATTTCAGTTTATTACTGATGTCCGAGAACTGAATTAAAAAGCAATTCAGCCAAAGAGTTTGGCCATTTGGACGACTTAGACAAATCATATTATGCATATTACAATAAAACAGAGGAATAGAAAGGCTGACCAAAGTGTTCAAAACAAGCTAATTGGTATAAAGACTGTGACACCAACACTGAAACAGGAACTAAAATGGGCATTATTATTTTCATTTATTTGTCGTACCAAAGCCTGACCAGTGTGTCCTAAGGGTAAATTAAACTGGATAAAAAGTACATTAAAGGTAGCTGTAATTGGGCTGTGTGGGACTTTATCTGTCCAGTAGTTACATGTCCCCGTGAATTAAGTCAGGATAACAGTTAAAACTTCTTCTTCACAACTTCCAAGCAAGAAAACATGACGCTGTAGAAATTTCTCCTCTTCATTTAAATATACAAAAAAAATCTTAGCAGACTTGAAGTTGCTGTATTCTCCCGCACTGTACATATACTGTACTACCTAAACTATATGTATATATAGTACAATTAGTATGAAATGACTCACGTTTGAGGGGAAAAGTCTCTTTTTCCAACTGAGAAGTAAAGTTTAACTTGTTTGTATTCAAACCGATCACGCTTCATGAGCAACACGTTATACTTGCTGAAGCTCCAGGTAGCCATAAATATGTATTTTTGGAAGTACAGAGCAGAAAAATGCCTCCCTACTGAACCCCCTGCCAGTTAGTTCGCCAGACAGCAAAGTTGGTCCCAGCAGTTTTCGGGCTGAGCGTAATGAAATTCACCAAACAGGACTGAGAAATGAGAGTTTGTTGTCAGAGAGGCCACTGAATAAAAATAAATTTAAGGGTTGAATAAGGTTTTCCTGATTCCCCTATGATCTCTAGAGATATACTTAATACTCAAAGTTCCTAACATTTGTTTATAAAATGTTCATTTTTATTTTCTCAATTGACATTTTCAGCAATTTGAAGAGGGCTTTTGTGAGTCATGATACTGACTCACAACACGTTGACTCAATCAGGTCAGTGGTGCAGGTATGTTGGAAGTACTGTTGGGACTGAGGATGATTCTAACCCTGTTGGGGCTGTTGGCATAGCTGAGCTGAGTGCACATAGAATATTCAATACGCAGTATTAAAAAAAAAGTGTCATCACATCACATGTCTTGCATTTAGACGTTTCAGTATGTATAACACTACTATGTTAGTGTTCATTACGAAAACATTATCACCGCATTATAGCTCCTTAAATTCAATATTTTGAAACGCTTAAAAAAGATATCACGATAAGGTTAAAAAAACCTTTTGCTGCTCTACTATTCCTAGTACAGTCAAAGCGATTGACCTTGTACCGTTCTAAACAAGCATCCTTACCGCTAATCATTCTGTTGTGGTTAACGTTAAGAAAGAATCTCTCACTTATTCATCTCATCTTTTTTTTTTAAATTTATTTATTTTTTCCAGACGGGAGAATACATCATCATGAAGAGCACGGGGTACAAAGACAGCTGGCTCCTCAGATTAATTTCACCATCTCCTCTTTCTCTCCTGCATGGAAAAATAATTCATTTACTTGATACACTGAGCAGGTGAATCTCCTCATACTTTTCTGCAACTCTCTCACAAACAACTGCTCACATAACGTGTTCCTGCGAAATGTCACCTATAATCGCTTTGACCAGGCACAAGGCCAAGGGCTGTTGTAATAATCATTTCATCCTATAGCTTAGCTCGGTCACCTTAGCTTTGACCTACCTAGTGGTGTGTGTGTGTTTGTATTTGTATCGCTTAGATCAGAATTCATCCACTGGCAAGGAACCGTATGAGGTTTAATGGAAAGGGAAAACAACAATGGTTTTGTTGATGAAAAGCTATTTTGGTGAAAAGCTATTGTACATATTAGTGACATTACTTTTGCATATAGTTTTAGTAATGTTTCATTAGTTTGGGGCTTTTCATTTTCTTTTGTCTTTGTTGTGTTTGTATAGGATGACTTGACCTTTTATGCTATTTATTTAAGATTAAGTTCATATAACATTTGTGTATTTAATAATGAAAATAAATTCAGCATTCGACTTTAATGACGTTACCCATATTTAATTTTTAAGTAAGTATTTCTAACATGGGGCAAGGTACATTTTCCACTTTATCTAAATATAATTATCTAAATTATAAGTCTATGATAATTTTCAGATCCAATAAATGCAACAAAAATAAACAAATGATGCAGGCCACAGTGTGGCAGGCAGTGCTTGTTTTGCATAATTTAATTCATTTATAATAGTTATTATTTGGACGACATGGATAATTAATTACAGGTTTGGTTATTATTTAAGGGGGATCTGATAGCTGTCTGGAGTGAAACGATATGTGGCACGTAAAACCTTGTGTCTTCAGATAAGAGTGTCACACTGATTTCACACCTCAGACAAAGTTAATGACTGTATGGACAACAGCTTGAAGGGCAACAATGTTTAGTATGCAGGGCGTGCCCACGTACTGGTGGAAAACATACCACAATGGTTGATAACAGTGAAACAGAACTGACATTAAAATGGCATTGTTTCAAATTGAACAAATTAGACATTTTGGTAAATTAACATTGTGGGGATATAAAAGGGCAAATGATAACAGAAAGCCAGTAATCCATTTTTGAAATGTTTTCTCTCATGCGGGCCTCACTAAGATGATGTTTTGCCTGAACATTAATGGGGCACTACATCACTGATTCTACCCATTTTGGTGCATAATTTCTACATTTACAAAAGGAAAAGAAAAAAACAGAGCAAACAACAAAAAAAGCTGTTGAGGACAAAGCCCGGAAATACACAGACTAAAAGAGAATAAACACACATGTGTAATCTCTGAGATAAATTTAACCCAGGAATTCCTGGGATCATTTTGCCTAGGGAATTACTCATGGTTCTCACACATGCATAAACACAAAGACAAGTAAATCTCATTCCATCTGCAAGCCCAACTCTTCAATAGCAGTAACAGTCAATGCACCAGAACACATCCAATTTGCATTGCATGCAGGCATTAAATTCAAACCCAAACACTAAAATCATCAGCATACACTCAACACATTCATTCAACTGTTTTCACGTTTTCAGGCATGAATTTTCAGTAAAAAGCTTTCTCCTTCTAGCATGCAGAAAACAAACACTTAATGGAGCCATAAAGAATACCCATTTTAAAGACCTGCAGATATAGCATTCAAAAGACTAAGGGCTAGACTGTAACTTATATTTTCTCTGACTGCACATTTGTGAAGGTTTCTGTGATATACAGACCTGTCATAACCCAGGAAATAGGAAATAAAAAGGTAAATATCAAACTGCAGGACAGTTAGGGAAGAAGCAATGACCAGAACACACAACTGAATCTAGCAAGGATTTAACTGGTCTGTCAGTGTACTGCATGGATAATTAGGATGCATTCAGTACAGGTGAGCAGATGGGTGGGGCCAGGTAAGGCGGCAGCACTACCAGGAAAGTAGAGCAGGCATGACAGGAATGTGTCATGACAGCATCATTATTTTTGAAAAATGTGTGTATGTGTGCATATACCCTATTTATCAGACTATAATAATGTGGTTATTTGTTTTGGAATATACACCATGTGACCCCTAAACATGGACATCCAACTCAAAAGAACTATCAAACTACTGAGTTCAATGTCAGATTCAAATGTCAGATTTTTGGGATATTATGATGAATTTCCAGGTGTTAGGGAGTGGCTATTAATATGTGGGATGTGGGATGCCATTAGCAAAGCATTGGTGGTGGTGGGATGTTGCCATTCTGGCCTTTGCTTCTGAACATTTACACTAGTTCCCATACAACTAAAGTGCAAACAACTGTAGGTTTTTGTAGGGAATGCCACGCATTGAATGGATTATGAGTGTGGATAAATTTAAAGAATAAAAATCCTTTGATTAAGATTAGAGAAAGATTGTGGTTTGGTTTTGAGGTTAATTCACACATGGTGTGAAATGAGCATTAAACTGTTCTCTTTTAAACCAGAATGGGCTCTTTGTCTAACCAAAACCAAGTAGTGTGGGTCCCTGAACGCAACTGTAAAAAAAACATGTTGATATGTGATATGTTACTGTAAACACTGTTTAAAAGTTATTAAAGATATCATTTTTGTTAGAAAGGGTCAGTTTCATTCCATAATATAACTACAAATTGTATCATTAATGTGCCTCAATTTCTTGGAGTATTTGTTTGCACTTGAAATGGAGGCTCAGAGACGGTTAAATCTTCAATTCGATGAAATACAAGCTCTAAAATGTCTTGAGTAACAAAGCAGTTACGGGTAAAGAAACACCACCAACCACTGCACTGTTAGCGTGGTTTCAACTGCCCAGTGGAGAAGAATGATAGCACGGATGATGCAACTGTTGATCAGCACCAGTGATTCAGCATTTACTGTGCAAAGTGCTGAGTTTTCTGTGTTTTACGGTTCACTCTTCTGAGGCAGTGTGCTCAGCAAAAACCAGTGCCTGGAAAAAAATATCAGCAGTAAAACACTTGTAGTAGGAGTACAGTATTTGATTCTATTGGCAACCCGGAAGGATGTGTCTATGTTTTTAGAAGAAAAAAAAAACTCCACCTCTTAAACATTAGTTATTATCCTCATATCCGAGTAAGGTTGAGCTGGCTTTGAGATTTTTATTATTACATAAACTTCAGGGGAAGTTTTTTGAGGCAGTTTGTTTTTCTCAATTCCGTTTTATCACATCCCTGAGAGCTCTTTGACAAACACACAGACACACTAGCCATGAGATTTAGTTGTCACCCTGTGGTACTAATGGGGGAGTGTGTTCAAACACATGTTCCCAATATCTTTAAAGAGAGTGAAAAGGCAGCAGGAATGTACTTATCTTGCTGTCTGCAAAGGAACAGACATTAACAAACTCCCACTGTACTGTAGGTGAAAAGCAAAAGAACCACTGGTTATATAACCAGCAAGATGAAACATTTTCAAAATGCAGTATTGATGTATTTCTGACACGTTCTTGAAGTTAAGCTGGGGAATGGTGGAGAGATTAGATGGGAGAGTAAATGTTCAGAAATCAAATTCAAAGAACACGTTACGATGGCGGGGGTGGTGGGGTGGGGGGTGAGATTGCATTTTGATTAAACAGTTACGATTGCGCCAGAGTCTATTAAGATAATGACAAAATATGAAAGAGTGCAGACTTTTGCTTAGGGATAATTTGGTGTGTGTCTAATTTGTACAGTTATGCCGCTTGAGTTCAAATAAAACAAGTAAGAGCAGGGTTATAAAGTAACCACATGGTGCAGGAAAAGAAAATTATCTGAAATTTAAATAGACTTTTGGGATCTTCTAAAATTACATTTTGCTTGCAAGCACCTGCACATTCCCAGAAGGAGAATACTGATCAAGAAAAAGCCACTTTGCTCATGGCTAACCTTAGGGGAACAAAAATGCACTGAGGAAGTTTGCCATACAAAGCACAAAGTAAGTTGAGAAAAGCAGAGCCTTAGGAAATCGATTACATAATTTCAAATGACGTGAAACCAGAACAGAGATGATATAAAAGGAGACAAATGTAGCTTTCAGATGTGCTTTTGTGTCAGGGTCCACATTACACTGATGTGTAATATCACCTCAACTGGCTCTTTGGATAACATTGTTAGAATTGCAAAGTTACCATGGCAACAATTTTAGAAAAATCCTTGAAAATCCATGTGTTTTCAGCTACAGATTGCTTATGCAAAAAGAAGATGATGATGCACAACTAAGATTTTTTTTCTTTTTTTTGACAATATTGATATTCCTTTTGCATTTATTAATTCTTACTATAATGTCTAGACAAGCATAATTTAGTGTATATTTCTACTGCTGAAAAAACCATCTACTTATGTTTTTTCCAATTTAGGAGTCAATAAACCTGATTGGTGGTATTGTTGGTTGTCGTAATATTCCAACAAAACAGTGACAGGCTACTGCTATTTAACACTGATCTGCTTTTATAGCATTATAACAAATAGCAATGAACAGTTTTCTAATAAGTCATATTTAATGGTTCACTGCTTTGTCTCTTTTAATAACTATAGCCAGGACAGACGCACACAAGCATCAGTTTATAGGGCTATAATAAATTCCATGTTAGGAAAATCTGATGTTAGTGTTTCAGTGCATTATTACATTAACTGCTGTAGCTCCCGGTACAACTAATAGATATGCCAAACTTTATTTGAGTTTTACTTGACAGATTAGATCACTTAATCCTGCATTTTCTTGAATTTACATGAAAGCGCTCTATCTCCTTTGCCACTAACCTTTAAATCAATTGAAATGCAGAGAAATAGCTAAATTTTAAGGCCATAAATCACCTTTCCAACACCCACATCCATGACTGGTGTTAATCCAATCACTCTGAAAAAAGCATGTGTTAATGTGTCCTATCAACCAGTGAGAGACCAGTTGCTCCAGCCCAGTCATTACCACTGCTATATGCAATCTGCAGCTGTGCAAAGATGGCATTGTTGCTGTCAGTGTGGAGCCAGGGACATGAGGCAACAGGGGCACACTGTTTCCAGACAGATATTGTTCTCACTCACAGAGAGAGGCCAATACAGGTAGGGAACGGTGAAGCCTGAATGTGCTAAGCGGTAAAGCCTTGGAGGGTGCGGAAAGGTGTGTGTGTGTGCCAGGAGCCACTCGCTTTGTCTCCTTTGCTTGTGTGAGAAGAGACCCTTAAACACAACACAATCACACCTTTGAGCCTTTCAAATCTCTGGCAGCTTAAAGCCTCTTAAGAAATCAGAGCCGAAACAACCAGGATTTCTTTGGGTAAAGGCAGGTTGTCTCTGTCGACAGCTGATAGGCGGCACTTTGGAATGAATAACCTGAGCAATTTAAAACATTTTCTAAAATGGAAATGAATATGGTGTATTCAAAGAAAACATTTTATAGTAATTATAGGCAACATTCACGGTTAGCTGTGTTTCGTCAAGCTAGGGAATTATCTTATTATGGTGTGTGGCTGGAACAGTAAAGACAATACTTTTTACAGTTGAGAAAAGTGAGCAAATAACTGTTCTACATGTAAATGTCCAGTCTCCAAGTTATTAGTATGCTAGATACACTAGCCATTATTCTAGTGTTTTCTGTTTAATAAAGAGTTCTGAAAAGGTTACTGGTAATATCTTCTATATCATAAAAGCAGAAGCAGAGCACCATGAAACTCACTGCAAAACTTTTCTATGCCTAGCACTTTTAGCTCCATGAGGCTAAGTCTGGAGATTCTTATGTTAGGTACAGTCTGTGCTGTATCTTCAATGGAAATTATTTAAGTCCCAACATTTTTTGGAATGTCTTGATGGGGTTTGGCTCATCTGATGCTGAACTCCATAACAGCATATTTGCTTAGAGCTCAGATTTCTTCACCTTCTGCTTTTGTCAGTGGGTCGTACTGAGCAACCATGGCAGGTATTCATCGATAATGAATGACAGTTGTCGCTAAACCGGGCATTTACCTCATTGTGTGTGAATGCACCGTTAGTCATCCATGTCATGTTTATCCCAAAAATAAAAATGTGTCTGCAAATGGAATTAACCATTATGGAGATTCTTAAGTAAAGTGTTGACACCTCATTACCTCCTTTCAACCCATGGTCCCATTTTTTTACTAAATCAACCAAAAGCATTATGTAAACCTGAAATGTTCTCATTGTCTTAGGTTTTGCCGAGCCTGTTCTCATCTCACAGTGCCACAAAATAACTGCTCTGCCACTGTGAAAAGGCACCCCGTAGTGCTGGTAGTGAGACAACAAACGCCAACGTCTGGCGAGTACACCCAGAGGGGCTTACATATGAATGGAGGAAAATGTCCCTTTGAGCAGGAATGTCCTTTTCAACTTACATCTTAAGAATTATTGGAATTCGACTGTTTCACAGAGAAAGAAATCTCATCATATTGGGATGATATATACATAATAATCAAATGTCAAACAGTGTCCAAGAATAGCCCTGCAGTTGCAAATTAACCATCCGGGGATTACTTCACAGTTTGCTAGAGACCTTTAAATGTGCTGTCAAAAACAATTAATCACTCGACAGTTCAGCAGCACCAAATGGCACTATGAGGAAGATGTACTGTAGATGCAACATGGCACTGTGCACAGTGATTATGTATCCAAGATTTAGACTGATGCAAAGTGAGAAATAAAATGAACACCACCTACAAGCCAAATGCTAATAGATACTGACCCTGGTTCATAAGTCTCATAGTGAACTGGATGCATAAATGTGTCACCCCAGAGTGTTTTAGGAAACTGGAAATGAACTGGATGTGGCATTTATAAAACACTGTTCTCTGCCAGGGCCGACCAAATGTTTTGACACATAGAGCAAAAGGACAAATTCTGACATTGGTTGTAAGCTGTGTGCAATTAACTTGTCCTTTAACTGGTGTAAATTTTAATGGATGGGCACTATCCCGTGAGCTCTTATGCCATCACGATGCTGGTCATTATGTTGAAGTAATTAAGCCATCATAAAATCATTAATCATGATCTTGGGAACAAAGAAAATATGGGCAAATAACAGGGTAGGTATCCGTAAGTTGTGGATTAATACAGTCCACTGAATAGCATAGAGAAAAATGTTAGATGGCAAATTATATGATTTCATTTATTAGGGGAAAAAGGCTGTCCAACCTGCCTGGCCCTATGCGAAAAAGCAATTACCACCCCCTTGCTAAATCATGAATGAACTGTGATTAACCACATTTTCTGGAAAGCTGAGTTCAATTTCAATTGCCATGCCCAGACCTGATTACTGCCAGACCTGTTGAATCAAGCAATCACTTAAATAGAACCAATCTGACAAAGTGAAGCATGCTAAAAGATCTCAAAAAGCAACACATCATGGCCTGATCTAAAGAAATTTAAGAATAGAAACAAAGTAATTGACATCTATCAGTGTTTGAGACTATAGCAAATGACAGTGAGAGCCATTATCCACAAAAAGGAGAAAACTTACTCCACGAGCACGGCGACGACTCATCCAGGTCAAGTCATAAAAGCAATTCTGTAAGGGTCAAAGAGTGGGCCAAAATTCCTCCACAGTGATGTGAACAACTCCAATGCCAATGTTTGGTTCAAGTTGTTGCTGCCAAGAGTTGCACAACCAGTTATTAGGTTTAGAGGTCAATTACTTTTTCACAAGCTTAAACAGCTTATTTTATCCTAAATAAATGAAATTGTCATTTAAAAATGCATTCTGTATTTACTCAGGTTATCTTTGTGATATTAAAATTAGTTTGATTATTTGTATAATTTCAGTGTAACAAAAAAAAAAGGCTATGTATTTTTTTATAACCTAACCTACATGCATACATTGGTTCCCACAACCTGACCTGTTGTATTGGGAAACAATTACACTCTGTTCCAGTCGGATGCTAAACCAAATTAGCAGAGGTCTTGAACTTCCCTGCATGTAACATGTTGCGATTTACTTGCTCCATTAGTATTCTGCTAGAATGTAGATGCTATAATCAGAAAGAGGGAGAGCATTAAGGGTCCAAATGAGTGAGAGATTCCATGAATGAGCAAACTGTGTGTACAGAGAAAACTCTGGGGCAGTGTTATAGAGGAGAGAGATATATCTCAGCAGAAGCCCCTCTCCAATAATGCTCACCCTCTTGTTTCTGTTTTTTCTAAATAGAGCAATTCAGTGAAAATCCCACTGAGACATGGGATAAATCAATTTTCTAACACTGTTTCCAACACATCTTTGCTCTTTTCTACCATAAGCTTTTTATTGCTTTTAAAGTTTTATTTTATTTCTTTACTATGTCTATACAGAGAATGAATTGACCATGTATTAAAAGAGTAGGGATATTTTCTATAAGTCTCCAAATGAATATTTTCAGAAACTGGCAGAGTGAAATCTGGAGAGGACATAAAATGTCCTTCTTGAACCTTCCTTTTCTTGTAGAAAACAATATTTATCATTGTGCTACTTTCCTGTCTGAATCTGTCCCTTGAATACTCCCAGAATGTGATACAAGAAAGAAATAGATAGGGGAAAAGTTATTGCAATAAACTGCAAAAAGCACAATCAGCCTTTCTGTGTCATCTGAAGTGATTTGGTTCCTATTATCAAAAGGCAATACAGCAGTTTTGTTTCCCAGGCTGTTGACTGTCTGAGAGCTGCTGTGAATGGGTGAGTGGACCTGCCAAAAAGTCTTTGGTAGTCTGTCAGTTACAGTGGCTGAGGTTGCCCAAAAAGCGCAAAGCCTCTCTAGCGCTTTTGATTAGACCACCATATCCGGCCAGCAATTCACATGCCTGACAAAAGAGAACTATACAGGTTCTAATCTGGTAGTCGCTTGGGGATCAACTTTAATGAAAGAAAATGGCATTAAAAAAAGGAGTCCCAGCTGCTTTGGCAAGAGGTCTTAAGCCCTTTTGAAATTAATTTATAATTAAAAACTTGATTTGCCAAAAGTTGACAATAGCAAACAGCAGGAGCTTCCATTTAAGTGTGTGAAGCCATGGCACTAGAGTCAGGCCGGAAAGTTGGCCTTTTTCGACTGCAGGTCCGAGTTTTAAGTCATTTCCTATTTTAAGAGAAGCTTTTTTAAATAGTTGAATCAAAGTCAGTAAAGAAAGAAAAGTCAACAAAATGAAACTAAAAATACTGGTCTTTATAGATTTGTTTCTCTAACTTCTGTGCATTGTGTATCTGCAATTGTAACGTTATATTCATACCACAGCTCCCTCCCTCGAGATCTATCAACAGTCTTCATTTTCAACAGTGAAACTTTGTGGCAAGAATGAGTGTGCACTCCTGATGACCTTAAGTCTCATTTTCCAACCTTTGCTTGTCCACTTGTAAAATAATCCCCAGATATCAAGACCAAGACCTGAAAATAACTTTGGTGGGGTATCGGATGAACATTTGCGTCCATATATGGCACTGCCTTCTGTTTCCAATGCTCAAGATCTCATAAAATAAAACAGGACATATATTTTCTTTGCTTTGTCCTCAATTCTCCCATCTCTATTTTTCTTTAACTCTGCAAGATGACACTCACTTATGCAAGTGTATTCTCTCATCCGTTCGACCTTGTTCAAAGACCCCTTCTTTCCTTCGCTCTCATTCTATACTGTTACCCTTGGACACCCTTTCTAGCTGTCTTCTTTTATTTCACTCTGACCCTTCTTCTCTTTTAGCTACCGTAACACCTTGTCATTGTCACTCTGCCCTGCTGTCTCATGCATGGCTTGCATGACCGGAAAGGCCAATGCATGGCGCCGGCTTGATGAAATGTATTGATCGTGTTAGTAGGCCCAGTCTATCAAATTGCCTCGGTGACCGACAGCAACAGTTGTATTCTTCCAAACCTCAAAGCTTTATCTGGTGTAAATTATGTTTAACATTTGATAATGGAAAAAAAAAGAACATATATCCTACTAGTGCAATGACAGTGTGATAGTTGTGAAAAGATTTCCCTTTACCCAACAAAACAAGGGCAAGCTTTTCTTTCTGGCTCACATGCTGCCCGGTGCCCTTGCCAAAGTCAAATGTATCTTAATTATCACTGATATGAAGGCTGCTACATCACCCTCTGTTGCTCAGTGTGAGTCACTTGGCAAGAGCTAGGCGCTATCACTACTGGAAGTCAGACATCAATACATGCTGGGGTGAATATTTCTAACGTCCCATACAAGTTCATACCTGCCTGTGCAGAAAATAATACTACATTTTCCATTCACTGTTAAAGCTCAATAAAGTTGTATAGTAATGACTGCTGACTCAAATGTAGGAGTTTAAATGAAAACTAACAGACAATAGAGTGAAGAGCCATTGTTGCCATTGAGCAAAGAAAACTGAAGCCCCTAAGACTGAGGTCAGAATAGTCTATGAGAAACCTCCAAGCTTGTCTAAGTAAACATCTCGAAACATTGCAGCATTTCTTGCAGCATATACAGTAAATCACTGAGATTTCACAACCAGTGGCCGGTAAATGTAATATAGTTCGAAAATGTAAAATGTCAAGGTGCTGCATGGTCAATAAAAGGATCAAACATCATAATGCTTTTTTTTTTATATAATGATTCTACTTAAATTACTTAGCAGCGGTCATTTTGTCAGGCTGAGATCTGACCTTAATACTTACCTTAGTTAATATCATCTCAGCTGTGTTATTGTCTAAATGGCCTTTACTAGGCAGCAACACTCTAAGACTTACATAGCACAATCACTGAGTATAGAAGAATACTTTGCTGCCCTGAAGGTTTTAATGGAACAATTATCAGGTGCACAATCAGCAGAAGAGAGCAGCACATTAGAGAAACTCACTGCTGAAATGCTGCTGGTTCTAATCACTTAATTTGATGAAAAGATTTGAATACAGAGAAATAAATAAAGCATACAAAGTGCATGTCAACAAGGTTGTTAATCCCTGTTTGGCTTTGTCAGGTCATCAGAAATGCACTAGATAGTGATTATGACTGAGCAGCTATTTGGTTTAGATGTGAATAAAAGTTTGGCTGTACCCTACAAGATGGCGTGGTGCTGAAAAGGTGAATGCACTGTCAACAGCTTCCCTGGAGAACTAAAGGTCAAAAACATGAATGGCAGTTGTCAGATGTAAGCTCTCTGCCTGTCACCTTTTGGTTTGTAGATAATAAGAATACGTTGAAATTAACTTCTGACATGTTGTGGAGCTTTATGTAAATTTACAAAATAACTTTTTTTATTCTGCCCTTAATGTTACCTTTTACTTTCAATTTCAAAGTTTTGTCATTTGCTGAGGAAAGGCAAATGACAACATTTGCAACGATGAAAGATCCTCCCAACATATAATTTTGCTTGACAGTCTTTCCTCTGGCTACAGGAACTTTTAAAGCATTAGTCACTTCAGAATCTGTGCTGTAGCACAGACAGAGTGTGGGACAGAAGGCAAAGATAGGCTGGGGAGAGTGGCAGTATGGGTTTGCAGCTACGTTTCCATAACATGCAGGCATGATAACACCAAAGGAATATACCGTAATGTACACAGTATTTATTAAAATCACCTACACACTAACAAGATTATGACATGGTAGCATGGTAAGTTTATTAATTTTATTTTTTCGTGTATTTTTTTGATTTATATTAAATATGATTACATCCCTATAGTCACACTTTCTCAGTAAACTGCTCAGGTTTCTTTCACTTTGACCTTCTCACTAATAATTCTGGATTTACTGCAGTGTGGTGGAAGATTTATCGCTACACTTTACACCAGGAAGCTGGCTGTGCTCTTTAGAGAATGTAGTCACTTCTGCTCTGTGGCTTTATTGTTATTTTCACACACAAATGCTGTATTATTTTTATATGATATAAATGTTGGTCTGTCTGAAATACTGGACTGTAATTTCTGTACAACTACTGCATGAAATGCCACGTAAGGTCCCCAGATGATGATCTTTGTGTACTGACTTCTGTGGTTCACCAACTCTTTAACTTAAGATGATTGGAATACATTTATTTTAGCGAAATATCTTAACAACTATTAAATAGACTGCCATGTAATTCTGAATCCTCAGAACTTTGCTAACTTTTTATATCTACATTTGAAAGAAATGTCCTACTTATCAGATGAATTGCCATGATTCAAGATTCAAAACGCTTGCAAATGACTTTGCATTGAAGCAGACATTCGAGTTCCCATAAAAAGAATGAATGTACAGCAGTAACTTTGGTGAATCACTGTCCTCACATGTAGCCTAGTCGAAAGTACTTTGGCTTTTGAACAAACTCAGTTGGACTTGATGCCAGATAGCTAATGTTACCATGCTTACAGTTAAACTCAGCCTACTTAGGCCCTGTAAGCTCAAAAACTGTTTTCATGCCACAACAACATGGATCCACACAAGTGTTTCAGGTTGTTTCTGCATTTACCTCCCTTCACAATAAAACCTGAACTGGTAGATAGGTAATTCATCCACTACTGAGCATGTGGAGGATTGATGACCAAGCCAGCCACAGAAAGTGTGAGCAATTAAAAGAAGAAAGAGAACTGGATGGTGTTGCAAGTATGGCTGTACACTGGTGTTGTTTGTGTAATGTGCCTCAGACCCTGCAGCACTAACTTCTCAACAATTATTGCATCTGAATCAGCAGTCTGCTTTCTGAGGTCAATGAAAATAAATCTTAGCTTAGAAGCAGTAAAACAACATGACGCCCCTTAATAACACATCCAGAGAATTAGCAAGATATAAGTTATAAGAGGTCTGGTATGGACAAACAGTCTATGTATTGATCCCTGTGTTTAGGGCATTACACCATGAGCATAAGACACTATCTAACCTCCATTTTGGAAGTAAAGTTCAATCACCCTCCTGACAAGTGCTGCCATCTCTCATTTGGACACTTGGGGTATCCAGTTGGCACTGCTCACATTACTGGCCTGCGTCCCCTTTTTACTGGCTGATTGATGCAAACCCGCTGACTCTGCACAATAGCAACTTTCTATGGGCTGCTGGACTCATCTACAGGGGGATTTTAGCTGATGTCTCCTCTAATCGGGCTAATTCCAAAGCGTGTTTTCATTGTGCTGTATTAATCTTTTGGTGAACTGATGCTGAACTCTTTATCAGCAAGGGGGAGGGTGCGTGACTGTCTGCGAGAGAGGAAAGAAGTGGCAAGGCGATCGCACCTCCGTCTTTCACCATCTCTCTTATGCTCTTCAAAAATCTTGCACCCTTATAGTGTGAAAATAAACTGAACTGCTACGTGTTATATTCAATAGCACACGTCAGCTATCATCGTCATCATTATCGTCATGTCAACCTCTACAAAAGCCTCAACTTATAATATCTGGCCCTTTATTTTTTTAAATGACTGAATGATGTTCATGCATTTTTACATAAATTAAAAAGGTGGTCAGAAAAAAAAAACAAAAACGTGTGTCCTCCACTTCCGTGTTTGGTTGTGTGTCTTCTAAAAGCCACACTTAGATGTACAGTGAAGGGATGGGGGTAAGGTAGAGGAGGTTTGGAGAGTTCTGTGGTAACCTAAATAATTACACGCCCTGTTCTCCCAGAGTGATTAATTATATCTGTGGAAAGGGATTTCTTATTTTAGAGCCGTCCACAGACAAGGGATGGTGGGGAAAGAGACGAGAAAAAAGACAAAATACAAACCTTGCTTGACAGATTCAGGCTGTATGCAAGACTTGCAGAGTAATATCTTTTGCTTACTGGTCAGCATACAGTACAAGAGCTGTTCAGAGTGAGGAAAAGGGATTTAAAGTGAATCAGTGTTTTATAGTGGGAATAATTACTGTAACTGCATTTGAGGACCTTGACATAATATTGGGAGACATGTTATAGCATTACATATAGCATATGGGAAGGATTAGTACTGCTCATGCCCATTACTTTGCATAATTTCTCATTTTCCTTATCTGTGTATGCCAGGGTGGCCTTTCCGTGAGGTTTGTGAACATACATGTCTCAATTAGATGAGTGGGTATTCCCCTCTGGCTGAATGCAGTCTTATTGGCCGCACTGGGAATCTGCATTTAATTTTTTTATGAGGCAGCTTAGCATGGAGTTGGGAGTTTGGGGTGGGAGGCCATTACAGAATGAGAATCCTGGTAGAAATCTCTTAAGCCTGAATCCTCATTGGCTTTGTATGTTTTCCATAAGGGAAACCCAGATTTGGCTCCATTCATGATGAATAAAGTCAAATATAACATCCACCTAAGCAGAGGAACATGGAAGTGAACATAAAGGAACATATTTTCATATCCAAAATACTGTAAAACCATGAAATTCCTTCAGGGAGGACTTAAATGATCAGAAGAGCCTTTGTTAACACAGAGGGTGAATCAAGAATTGAATCCTATCCAAAGAAGTAATTACAATGGTTGTACTTAACTGCATGCTGCACAAAGCATATTCTAGTGATCAATTATGCTTTGATAATAAGTAGAGGCTAGTCTTATTTTGTACACTACACGTCTTGTTCTATTCCTTACTTTTAATCTATAGAATGGGGCAGAAGCAATATAATATAATTCAATATATTATGTCGAACTTTTATTCTCATTCATCAGGGTGTGGGGAAGGAATGTTAGGCCAGAAAGTGCAGATCACCGGCCAATACCACTGCACGGATCTGCCTGGCAAAGGCGAATTTAGAACTAGCCCTCCCCAGCTTTCCACAATGACACATAATTTCTGAAATCACATGAATCCTAACCTTTTCACAGCAGTGGGAGAGCTGGTGACACAGTCTTCCCGCCCATTATGTTGTGAATTTGTCACTATCTAGAACTTCCTCCACTCACCCACTCAAGTCCTATGCAGCATTACCAAGTCTCCCCACTATACTAAGCTAGCTAGCTAGTACAGAAACAGTAGAATCTTGTATCCCTACCCAGTGGGTTATTCTTGTTTAAATAATCCTTATTGGTTTTTGTTCTTGTTGTGTACTAAAGGGCTGAAATAGCTGTACATGCATATGCCGCAAAACAACATAGGTTAACGTCTACGTTTAAGTGTCAGTATTAGTAAAGCATCACAGATTGTTCACACTCATTTTTTTGACTGGAGTTTATGGAATGCTTTGCAGGAAAATGTACTTGCTATTGATGTGAGCACACTTCACCTGTGTGAGTTACTTGGCCTTTAATGTTCCATCGTTCCATGCTGAAATGGCGTAAATGGCCACTTTTGATAAAAATGTCATGCTAACTTCTGAGGTGCCATCTTTTCCCCCAGAGGCTAAATTACAGCAGTTCTGAGCAGATGCTCAATTGTCCCATAATTGAGACTTTGAACAGCAACACAGGAAGAAACGTCTTCCTCAGACGCAGACAAAGTACATCTGAGGTAAAATCACATATTAAATGACAGGTTATCCATGTATATGTCAAAGCATGTGCCATCATTTACCTTTAGTTCATTTGGTATGGTAGATTCGAAGTTAAGATTAGCAACCATCTACAATATATTCTATATGGACAAAAGTAATTGGCCACACCTGGCAGTGTTTGGGCTAGTCCTTTATCTCCAGTGAATGACAATCCTAATGCTTCAGCATACCAAAATATTCTGGACAATGATATGCTAACTTTGTGACAATAGTTTGGGGAAGGTCCTTCTATTCCAACATAACTGTGCTCAAGTGCACAAAGCAAGAACTACAAAGACACGGTTTGACTTTGGTGTGGAAGAACTTGACACAGAGTGCTGACCTCAACCCCATCAATCGTCCTTTGGGATGAACTAGAGCGGAGATCGCGAGACAGGTCTTCTCGTCCATCATCAGTGCCTGTCCTCAAATGCTCTATATAATTAATGGACACAAATTCCCATAGAAACACTCCGAAATCTTGTGGAAAGCCTTCCAAGAAGAGTAGAAGCTGTTATACAGTGGCTGATAAAGGGGAACCAACTCCTTTTTAAATTATATGTGGTTTAATGGCTGAATCTTTTTGTTCACATAAAGTATGTTGATTGTAGAAACCATTTCTATCAAAGAAACATCATTGTGCTGCTTTTTGTTGTGTTGTTGGGAAAGATTATTCCTCACTTACACCACACTTTGAAATAAATGAGAAGTGCTTCCGACTATCTTGCTTTGGCCCTGGCCAAGAATGCTCCATCTGGTCTTTGTGTAAAAATTAGACTGAAGATGTGAAGTTGCATTAGGGATCCTTATGCTCCTTGCCAAACAACTCAGGCTATATGAATAAAAGGCTGTCGTGCTTAAATTCTCTGCTGACAAATACAATTGAAACCAAATTTGAGATTGAAAAGTTGTGGATGCTTCCAATGATACATAAAAAAGAAAACTTGTCCTGTTCCATTTTCAACTAACTCCCTATTTAATAATTATGCAATTCAATCTGTGAACACAGTCAAAACGCATCTTTCAGATCTAGAGTTTTATTATCAATCATTAACTTTCCTTTTAGAATAAGCAACACCTGTGAAAACTCATGATTTAATTAAATCCGTCTTTAATACTGTCTGCCAAATAGTCTGAAGAGATGAAGAAAATGTCCAGGTAACATTATGTGCGATACTAAAAAACCTTAATGACTCACCTCTCTCCTGCATGAATGATGGAAAAACACAGCATAAGAAATAACTCATATTTTCAATTTGTCAGAACAGACCAGACATTATCTACAGAATGTGCTATTCACAAGTTTTAAAAAGTTCTCCTTGAAAAAAAACAATCTGTGAATTATGTAGTGTATGTAATCTTATAAAACAAAATGTAAAAATATATATATATGACATTTCCTGGTCCCTGTGATACAAAAAGGTCCAATTTGGAGGAAATTATGCAGAGTCTGATCTACTTTAATAATGGTGAGTATTGCTCATTTTGGACCTTGGGTCCTGGAAAGGATTAAAGTAAAGACAGAATGATACGAGTCCGGGTCATAAAGATGTACAGTCTCTTTTTGAAGAATAAAGGGCGATGGGGTTCAACCAAATGAGAAAAAATATATTTAGACAGAGCGTGTAAAAGACAGATGGAAGAAGTCTTGGGGAAAGACTTGGGCAATGGACGAATAAAGAAACAAGACGTGGACCTTAACCAGCTGAGGATTCAGAATCTAAATTCTAAATGCACAGTGGGTCATTTCAGTCAGGCAATTTAGACTAAACAATTACACTTTGTGCATAATTTAAGCTTGCTTAATGGTAGAGCTAATGCCTGATACAATAATTACGTATAATAATTACATATACATATGTCATAAAAACATTCCTCTAATGTGCATTTATTTAGTCACCTAATAATACAATAAATATAATACCTGAGGTTATTGACTTATTTCAGTTTATGTCTCAGAGTCACAACTGTAGGGCTAAATGCTGGTCTACTCATCCACACTCCAAAGCTTTGTGACGCAACACCTCAGCCAGCTCAATGGAAAACTGAGTGAGTCAGACATGTGCGCAGACTGTGAACCAGACCCTGGAGAGTGCTGCGAAATAAGTGAGCGAGATAAAACACAAAATTGAAATTTTACAATAACTGAGGGTCGAACAGGGCATGCTTTGTTGGCAGAACTAAAAACGAAAGAGTATCTGAGCTGAAAAAAAAAAGGACTTCCTTTCATTTTGAATCACTCCTCTTCAGCTGATATGACTGAATGAAAACTGTCAGCAGCTCTTGGACCAAAACACAAACCAGACAGCTTTATTCATGACATGAATGCTTAATACTGTTGTTATTATTTTATTATATTTGCCCCATTTAAACTTTTAAAGTGCTTTTTTTTTCCTTAAACACCGGCGGCCTTGGGATGCCATTGCTGTTAAGTTTTTGTTCATGTCCTCCATCAGTTCTGGCATGCTGATTAAAAAAAAAAATTAAAAAAAAAAATCTCATTTTAGCTTGACAAGTGCACTCTATGGTGCAATCGTCCCTTAGTCTCTTTCCTAAAGAAAGAGACTTTTTGTTTTTTTATTTGCCTCCTGCCTTTGAATTCTCCACCAAGGCCTCGAATGTCAAAGAACACTTTTAATTCATCAGCGGGGGGGGACACTGAAGGCTGTTCTGGATCACTGGACAGACAGCGTGTGAAGTCTAAAAGACTGAGAGAGAGCAAAGAGTGAGAGGCAGAGAAAGGGAGTGACTGGGTAATTTAAAAAGTCGCCCTCGTAGAACAAAAAAAAAAAAGCACTTCGCAAACGGTAGAGTAGAAAGACCTCCACCATTTAATTATCAAGTAATTGTAAAGTCCATAACAACAGAGACCTGAAAGCCGGAGACAAGGGAAGAAGGACGATTCCATGAAAATGTAATTAGCTGAATATCATTTCTCCTCACCGTCATCTACTGTAGAACTTAAAGGAACAAAGAAAGTAAGAAACAGACAAGTTCCTTTTAAAATAAAACTAAACTCAGTGTCACAGTTTAGATCTTCAGTGACTTGGATCAATATGTAATTACATTGGGAGGAAGAAACACCTTCTCTCCACATCTTTTTACTCTCTTTAACCCCTCTTTACTTCCAGGGAAAGAAACAAACCATCAGTGATGGACTGTCAGCACGTCCAAACCAGGCAACGGAAGTATATCTGTTTTGTTTTGTTTTCTGTTTCAATTAAGAATTCGAACAATTTACCTGTGAAAACTCGGAAGGATAACAGTGGTGTGAAAGCAGGGGGGCTGGAGGGACATGCATTCTACTGAATCCTCTGCTACCAGTAGATTTCTTAGGAAAAGAACCAGTCCTGCTGCAGGGATGGATTCATTGCCGTATTAAATGTCAGTGTCAGACTAAACTACTTGGCATAAAGAACTGAGCTCTGGGTTGGTCATTTCAATCCAAGTAAAATAATGAATGTTAGCATGGATGGATTTGAAGCCCCATTCTTCCAGCTGTGTTTAATTTTGTGCTCCACATTCTCAACCCACAGCTTCCTGCTAGATGTCTCAGTGCCAACATTAAAGGTACCCTTTGGTATTACTGGGTGCATCACTCCCTGAAGCCACGGGAATGATGGAAATATCACGGTTTGATTGACTTTATGCACAAAGACAGTTGGTTTAGGGTGCAGCACAGAAACTTCAGGGTCAGATCAGTTGATTCACAACCTTCTTTCAAAAACAAGGGAAGAAGCAATTTGACTTTTCTTACATGCGATGATCCTTCGTCACTTTACATTATTTGAGTAGTTGGTCTCACACATGTAAAACCATTTCTAACAGTAGTTTAAGAGCAAGCAATTAAACAAGCAAACAAGTAATGAAAAGAAATGAAATGATTATAAGTACTGTAGTATCTTATCATCTTTTAAGTTGGGTATATTTGCCAATACATTATATGTAAAATATCCTTGGTCTTGTTCCCTCAGTGTTCTGAGTTTTGGACTTTGCACAACTAGAATAATTCATAACAACAACAACAGCAACAATGACATAAAAATTCAATAACCTTCTAGCTTTTCCTGGTGCTTATCTTCAG
>OMLM01007695.1:8303-29362 GCA_900302695.1 Helostoma temminkii | reverse complement strand
CACTCCCCCAAACCCCCCTCCTCCCTCCCTTAGTGAGCAAAGCCGTTTGCTGCCTCAGGCAAGGGCTGCAAACATAAGAGCAAAGTCACAGCAGAGCCGTAGATTCGAGTCACCACCACAGTGTCTCCTCATAGACTGTAAGCATCTCAGTAACAGGCCCACTTTGTCTAACAATGACTCTGGGTTAACACTAACTAGGGTTTGGTCAGTCATAGTAATATATAGGCCTAAAAAATAACATTTAGCATGTCCAATTTCTAAATTAATTTGTTTGTAAATTTGTCAGGAATATTTCAGAATAAAAATGCTGGAGTTATTGCAGAACAAAAAGAAAAACAATTTAATAAGTCTTTAATGTGACCACTGCTGCAGTGAACATGGATGAGAACTGCCTTCCTCATGTCTCCTCTGTGTCTGTCACACAGTGTGGTTTTCACCACAAGACACATCCCCTATCCTTCTGGGAACCATAAGGCCAACCTCTATGACAGCACGGCAAAGCAACAAATAGACTAGCGCAGAGACTCTGACCGCGAGAAAGGAGTTTTAGAGAAACATGCAGACTAACTGGATCTGTCTTGTTGGAATAACTGTATCCTCTATTGCTGTAGGAAGGACAAACTTGTGTCTGCATGTTCAGAAGCTCTTCAAATCGGATTTATGACATTTACGAAGCACATTTCCGGCTGGATTTTTTCAACTTAATTAAGTTGAACAGGTGTAAATCTGTATTTGTTTTCTACCTACATATTCAGAATTAACATTGTAATGACTTGGCAAGGCTTCTGATACATGAGAACTGTTTTGCACAGGTTTGCACTTCCGTTCTCACTTAAGGACAAGCCCCATTGATCGGTTGGATATGGGGCAATAAGGCTTGTGTGTTTTTCCATGGCTCCCTCCAGTGCTGAGGCCGACTGATGCTCTGTCTTGCAATGTGTGAGATGGTTCGGCCCGCTGACTGACAGCACTGGATAAGGGATAGTATGTCTGCCCTCAGTGCCAGCACAGCTAGAAGTGATAAACACCGGCAACCTGATCCAGAGACAAGAGACGCCTCTGCCTCCGACAGAGTTCAAACTTAATGCACTTCTGTTCTTCTTAGCCAAGTCCAGATTTGCTTGGCTCAACCAGATGTGGCCTGGCCAGGTGGAGGACAGAGGAGGCTATTGCATTAGTTTTTTGACCACTTCTAATTGGCTCTTCCCTTTGCCAGTCTATCTCATCCTCAAATGGACACACTGTCACATTTCTAATCTGCCTGCTGCCTCTGCTTTAAGGATGGGCTTTTCAGTCTCTATTATTCCGAAGCATATCCTATTGAATATGCCTAATGCACCAACAGGACCTGAGCATTCTCTCTGGTCTGGAATATTTATGGAAAGTTTATTTTATCTGTTTTTTTTATTGCTACTCTTGTGCAAATACACCCCCATAGAGTCCCTGGTCCCTGCCCTTGCAGTAATGGCAATGTAAACATGGGAATGTAATTTGAATTCTAACAAAGTGGAGATTAGCTGGTGACAGTTTGTGGCATGGGTGATTATTTCTAAAATAATCCTGTTTTGATATGCATCTGTGTCCCGGCAGGAATTTTCAATTTGTTTTCCCATTGCCACATGTAAACAAGCTCTAGTGTCTCCTTATCATGGCGTCGCATGGACTAGGAAAGAGTGTACGCCTGCCGCCCCCTCCCCTCCACCACCACCACCTCCCCATCTCCCCTCCTTTCCTTCTTCCATCTCACCACACAACCTGTCTACACCATCCTGCATCTGGTTGAGCAGCCGTGCTTGTCTGGGTTTCAACAAGTCTCTTTATCAAGAGCAGGTAGGGGGTTTTATGTGTGTACCTGCAAGTCATTTGCAAACATGAACTCCTCAAAACGCACCTCCTGAATATGTTCTGCTTGAGGGGTTCTGTCCATTCCCTGTCTGAATAGGTGAATATGCAGCATGGCAAAATGGCCTCCTGTCTGCCAAAAGAGCCACCCAACCCACAGTGCCTGGAGCAAGTGATAAATGTTTACACTTTTGATTGTCAAATAGGAGTTATGGAAAGAATTGAGTATTTATTTGAATTACTGGCAAAACACTTTTAATTTAAAGTTACAAACTTAATCCAAAATACTGTTGAAAAATGCAGAGTTATAAAGATTTATTATCACAAGTGTGATTTGGCTCTGTTGTAGACATTAACTAGCAGAGGGGTTTTCTTTCACTTCACATGGTGCGTATAGAGGTTGCAAAGCCACAGAAAGTCCTGAGCAGCGAGATATTAGCTTTTTACTTACCTTTCTTTCATGTGGGTAGAAAGACAGGGGGCTATTTATCACAGTCTGATTGATTGCTTCTGCCTGAAGCTAATCAGCATGTAGCTCGTTGTGTCTTAATGTTTATAGGGATTATAGGAGGATAAACATGATAATCCCCAATGTTGTGCTGGACTTCCAATTATCATGCTGCTTCCCCAAAAATAAGGTCACCATAGATTTAACCTATTAATGCAATATAAGCCAGCCAACATCCCTTTGCTGTTAATTTCACCAAAGTTAAACCCGACTTTAGACCCAGACTGCTGCTCATTTTCACTACAGTGGGTTGTGACTGGAGCTGACCAGCGAGGTTAGACTGTGGTCAGTGCATGACTGACACAGGCTTCCTTACAGATAGAGATAACAGGCAGAGGTGAATGTCTAGTCTATGCTGACAGTCTGGATCGATTAGGGATGGATCACTTACACGCAGCAATCGTTACAACTCCAACCAAGCGCTCAGGTGGAGCCACGAAGCGATTCACAGCAGCAAAGAGAGGTGATAGCCCTGACTGCATTGTGCCCTTGCCTGCTTGGCAAATGGAAACAGTTTTTACTAAGTGCTGTTCCAGTTGGCATCTGAGGCAGTTTACGTGAAGTTACATCAATGAGTTATGTGGAAAACTTTTGGCCATAGTATACTTAAATCTCTGATTGACAGACTGCATGATTGATAAACCTCCACTTTTATGCCATTAAGGGGGTATGAGAAGAGCGGATGTGGAGTGGCCAGGCTCTCACTGGAAGCCACCTGCATATCATCGACCATTAATCTACTCTAATACATTCACTGCAAAGAGCTGCTTTCCCAGGGAAGAGCAAGCAGGTCTTAAATTACAATACAGAGGAGTGGAATCATTACTACCTTTAATGTTCCCAATCTAATTGAGGCATTAATTTAAGCAGAGTCTCCAGTGAGAATTATTCATAACTGCTTTTTAATTTAGAAGGGTGATCAGCACAAATATTCCCCAGATCATAGGCAAAGTCCCTCCTCTAGTTTCCTCTTTTAGTGCTTTTCAAAATTCCTTGACATTCACAGAGAGAAGCAGGAGGATAAAAACAGCAGAACAGAACAATCCCTGATGTTTTAACTATAAACACAAACAGTGCGGCTCTTTTAGTGTGTTTTCTTTTTGTTTAATACTACGGGTGTGATTCTGTATAATGTGCGTGCTAAACACACAGCTGAATTAGTGTGACAAGAGACAAAAGTCTATTTTGTCCCAGGAAAAGATATTTTACCCCAAGCCCACAATCAAAGTTATAAATGCCAACCTACACAAGCTCCTGAACTTCATCCTTACTGTATATAAATAATAGGGTGTCAACTAGTCGACAGATGATGCAGGTTGGTCACAGATGGTAAAGCATAAACAGGTCATTGAAATAACTTACTTGTTCTGTCTGGAACCACATTATACTCCGCTGATACACACTCAGTTAAGGCACCCACACACTTTGAGATTTCAGCTGAATATGAACACGCCATTTCACCCTTAAAAGTTTACTGCAAGTTAAACTGTGCAACATGAATCTAATAAACTTGGGTACGACATCAGTTTTCATGTATGTAGACTGTACAATGGTAATACCTACTGAATCATGGGCTATGATGAAAGTCAATAAACAATGAAGTCTTGTGACGTGTTTATCAGTCCATCATCTCAAGCCGTCTTTCCGTCTCTTGGTTGGTAGACGAAGTCGTAGCAGCAGTCACACTTCGAGTCAGTCATCCTAAATTTCTGACACTGTCAGAATTTTTTCCCAAGCTAACTTTGGTCCTAAGACCGTGACAGTGGCCGTCTTTGAACCTCTTACACAACGCGACATATGACCATAATTTTTGAGACAAAAACCAAAGATGTTGACATGTTTAGTGATATTTTTTTCTAGGACAGTCCAAAATCGCACAGTGTATATATGCCTTTAAGGTATCAGGGCCCAGGGGAGTTTGGGTAGCTGCGATGTACGACCATCATTTTTGAGTGTGGTTATCTTTCTCGGACAGCCCAAAATCTCACAGTGTATATCTGCCTTTAAGGCTTTAGGTCCCAGGTGAGTTTGGGTAGTAACTGTATCTGTCTGCTTCTACATTATGAATGTGCTATAGCTAAAGTTGTAGACAGAGTCTAAGCTTAAAGCATGATACAGTGATTAGGTGTGATATATAGTTTTGTGAAGCCTCTTGAGTTTCATGCATCTGTCTTGACAGAAGTCAGTTCTTTCATGTTGGCAACACTTCCAAAAGCAGCCATGATAATAAAAAAATCTTTTTTGTGTTGGACTGGCACAAAGAGGAGAAACTATAGTAAAGAAAAATGTTATTTATGTGTATATAGGATACATATAGCTGGTTTAAGTTTTTACAAACCCTGTTTCCCCTTGGAAATCACTTACTTTAACAGTAAGGCTCAGTGGGGAGGATTAATAGTGAAAAAAAGTCCATATTGAACCACAGCAGACAAATTTGGCTAAAGGAGTGAAACCAGCAACCCATGAGACATAGGCCTCCAATTGTTGGGACTCTGTAAAACACACAACCAAACAAGAGCACTTAAGGGACAAGCGCACACTCTCACATACCGAAACAAATGTGCGCGCACACATGCACATAGACCATGCCCCAAGGGATTTGAGTCACACTGATACCGTCGCAGTCCCCCTGTGGCACTAGAACCAGGCATGGCATGCCATCTGGAGTTGGGAGGAGGGTTTGTTGGAGGGGTGTTGAAACCGAGTGGTACATGCTTCGACCGTGCGGCTGACCATCTGGCTTGGCATACTGTGTATCAGTAACTTTGAGCAGTCCTGCAAGAGAAAGGAGGAGGGGAGATGGATGAATGGAGACAGAGGGGGAGATAGCTGTAGGGTTAAAAGCAGCCAGAGCTCTGTGGCACCAGTTTGATGGATATATTCTGCTTAGTGCTCTCTCGCTCTCTGTCTCTCTCTTTTTCTGTCGTTCTCTTTTGCTGTGTTGAGAAAATAAACCATTCAGTTTTGAAACTGGCACACTGGCTGCACAATCATTTCCTCCTTCCTTTTACAGTGGCAATGGTGCTGTGCACAGTTTAAGGTTTGCAATTAATGATAAATTACCTTATTGATTTAATTATTTTTTCAAAAATAAATAATAATACACAAAACACACACACAAATTATATCACAGTGTCCCACAGCCCAAGATAATCGGCTTCATTTTGCTTGTATTCAGAAGCTGGAACCTGTGAACATGTCTGCTTTTCATAATAAAAAACTAAAGCTATTAGTGATACACTTCTGTGTTTGCGTGTGTGTGTGTTTGTGAATTGTGGCCAATTTTTTTTTATCTCAATCGACTACTTGATGAAACAAGTAAGTGTATTATCACTATACAATATTATCATTTATTGTGTAGCATCAGCAAAACTGAGGATTTAGGGAAGTTTAACTGATGCAAGTTATTACCTTAGTTGTTTCTTAAATTTCCAGTTTAGCTAATAATCTACTCTGATATTTCCTAAGTTGCAGCAAAGATAGATCACGAGAGAAAGTTAAATTAAAAACAATATTTCATGATTTTTTTCATTTAAGAAAAAAATGCACCCTACTGGGCTCCTTTAAAAATGAACAAAAATTTAAATTGCATTTCCTGATTATATTAACAGAAAACTGGTCACTCCTTTGTAGCTGCAGTTGACAGAGTTGCAAATTGAGAGAGACTTGGAGAGTAAGCAAGAGACAGAGAGAAAGAGAGAGAAAGAGGATTCATCTTATGAGCCAACGTGTGGCCTGACTCATGTCCGCATTAAGCCAAGTGAGGTATCCACTTCCCTTTAATATTTTATGGTTTCCTTCAAAGAGGTCCTGTCGACCGTACTAAAATCTCTGTATGGGTTCAGTGCTAGAACTCTGACTTCCTACCTGGTATCCTGGACCTGCATAGAGTTACCCTTCTCTCCTTTACTGATCTACTTCCTTACTCCTTAGTGTATCCAGAAAAGTTGACTGCCAATTCACCGGAACCCTTGAGCAAAAATCCACCAAAACACAGTCAGTGGATGTGTGACCAGACATATTTTTAGCTGGGTTAGATAAAGAAACGTGAGGAAGAGACTTGGTCAGCATTTTAAAAAGTTCTAGTCATACTCACACTGAGTGTACAGACATTTTTTACATTTCTTAGCTGTTCAAACTGAGAAAAGAAAACTAACATTAACACATGAAGGTTCACCCCTTCTCAGAGCATATGAAGAAAAACATCAAGAAGTAATGTAAGAAATTTATGTACTGTATGTATTTATATTGGTGCCCAATTACTGATCAGTCAAAGGGAGCGAGGGTTTTCAAGAAACGGATGGAATCTGGTAGTGCTTTAACTTCAAAGGACAGGAAAGGGTATAGAGTTCCTAAACACATCATGAATATTGCAAGTTTGTAAAGTCACTGTTTTTGATCTGAAAGAGAAACTTTTGAAGAGCTACCGTGTCTCCTACAGCCCTCTAACGTACAGTAGCCAAGCGGATGGGCAGTCCATTAACTATTTACATACACACAGAGATGTGAGAAGTAGTGGCCAGCATTTTAATGAAAAACAGAACAGATTGGCTCCTGACGGGACCACTCTGTTTCTGATTACCATTACTACTGCTCAGAGTTATATTTATAGGTCTGGATGTGATTAAAGTTACATTGATATTTTCTTTTCTTCTTTTTAAGTTTGTATGTGTGCTGGTTTCTCCTTAACCACATGTATGTGCAGGGTGTTCATGGCAGCTCCATTTTTATGTCTGCAAGTCAAGACAGTGACAAAGTGCTACTAAATGCAAATAGGTCTGAGTCAAAGCCAAAGTGTCATCTAGCCTTCCTATATCCCCCGAAGGGGTTCTCACCTATCCAGCCTTCCCAGTCCTATCTTGGGCTGTGTGCTAATAAGGAGCACCTTGTATTTAAGTTGGGTGAGTCAAAAATTCTGGTTCAAGGCTATGGGTGCCTAGAAGGGTAGACTGCCAGTTTGAGATGAGAGATGGGGGTGAGAATACATCACTCCTTCAATAACTGTTGCCAACTATAATTAGGTAGGCAACTGTGTGGCTATGTCAGGGTATCCGCTAAATAAGTTGTAGCTTTCTATATCTTCATTTTGCACATGTTTATTCTCAAATCTGTCTGCCAAAAAATACTTTTACATAAACTGTTAATGTGCCTTAGCAAATACACATGCATAACTGTAGTCTAAATAGAAATGTAATAATCTATTTGTGTGCAGTGAAATAAACAGTTTGTAATGCTACAGTAATTCTCTTATGGGTACTTATTGGTGTACATTTTTTGCAATTTTCAAGCTGCCATTGTTTTACATTACAGGTTTGTAATGTGTAAATTAAAAAACCATTTGTGATATTGTTAAACACAATCTATCCATCAGCTAAATATGAACACACCTTTGTACGTCAGGGATGCAAATCTGCATAAATACACAACTGGGTATTTTTTGACTGGATCCTGGGTTATTTTTACTCTAGACTTTAAATCTAAAGTCTAAGAGAGTAAATATGTTTGGCCGTTTTGACCGTTTCATCTTAGTCTCAACTAGTCTTAATACCTATCGATACATGAAATGACTCAGCCCTGTTGTTTGTTTTGAAAGCGCCTAGCTTTTTAGTATTTTTCTCACCTGAGACCCTGCAACAGCAGCCACATGAGCTCCCACTCGCAGGGTGCTTAATCGCTGAGAGCACTGGGAGAGGCTTTCGCAGAAGACGAAACATGCGTCTCTGTAGACATACATGCATCTCTGCACTGCTCTTATTTCACACACAGGCTCTCTCTGGCAGAGTCAATAAAATGTTTGTTTTAACGGATCTCTCTGTGCTCATGATATGAAACGCTTTTTTCACTCTCTGAAGCAGCGCTTAATCTTTCGCAGCAGCGCAACAGGAAGCTGTTTAGAGTACAGTCCCCACCATTGTTCCAGTCTGTTTCTCTCAAAAACGCTTTTTATCTCTTCTGCTAAGCGCTCTGCCAGGGGAGAAACAAAGATTTGTTGATAGTTTGCTGCTACTAAAATTGCACCCTGGAGGTTCGCACACTTAACATGTGAAATATGTCATGAATTAAGAACAACAAGATACAACTTGGGTGACGGAGGGTGTTCCTGTGAGTCATGACATCAGGGTCATGTACCGTAGCAGGGACACTGCAGTTTCCTATGTTATCTCAAAGACTTCACTCCAGCATTCCTGTTGCTCTCAAATGTCTTCCTTCTTTTTTCTTGTCTTTCTTGAAAACAACCTGATAGATGCTGGGGGGCTATATATGCATTGCTGAGCTGCCACTACGCACACTCTTGAGTCTCAGTCTCAGCAGCATACAAGAAATATGCTTCAAATTCAATATATTAAGCATAATGTAGATTGAAAAGTGATATATCTGCATGTCAAATATGCGTTTATGTCGAGAAGAATGCTAATGGGTGTACATACACTATATTCTGGTGTGTTTTTAATTACAGAATTAAGTCATTTCCAAGTATCTGAGTGAAAACAAAACTATTGTCTGTATTGTATTTATGGTTCGGATGGGGCAGACTGGCCTTTGACATGTCTTCTTCTATCTTGTTCAGTGCTTAAAGTCTGTTCCTTGACCCTTTCTAGGGTAAGCTGCTTTTGGACAATCAATGGATAAAAGTTTTTTGCCATGTCACAATGTCACAGATAGTACAGATTTGCTGTTGAGGACAATGTGTGCATGGGGGGCATTTAGAAGAGGATTACAAGGAGCAGATGTCAGTGTGTTTAGTTTTGGTTTTAGCTCAGTCAGGATCAGGTCAGCCTGGCCAGTTCGACTTCCCAGAAAAAAAAGCACAATTTGTGTTCTTAAAAACTGTACATCCTGTTCTCTTATAAGCCACTGTGTTCCCAGGTGCTGACAGTGACAGTAATGAAAAACATACAATAACAATGAGAGCATGTAGTACAGAATATGTTACCATAGTGGGTTAGAAAAAGCACCCCATAACTTCAATACAGTGCTACACTAACAGGCAAGCTAGTTTTTAGCTTAACATTACACTATAACCTTTATGTAAATAATTTAAAGTGCTACTTGAATTATTCATCAAAAGTGGCTATAAAGCAAAGGGAGATCTCAATATGGCCGTATTCCATTTTTTAATGTTCTTTACTGTAGTGACTACATGTATTTATTGTAAAAGACAGTGCTGAACCGGTTTGTTGGTGCCTGGCTAAATGCATACAGTGTACAGTGTTAATGCATACAGTCTTCTGCAAGCAGATAAGAGCTCACTGGTGCTGTCACTATGTCCACATGCTACGGCTGCACAGTGTGCAGTGGTGTGCAGCTGCTTATGATGTAAAAAGATGCTATTAAATCTGAACTTGTGCAGTCATGGGTAGTGGAGGATGTTTATGTGCAAATGAATCATCTCCTCAGGTTTATGTATCTGTCTTGTGGAGAAGAGCAACTAAGATTGATCTGTAGCTCACAGAGCTACATGTAGGCCTGTGGCTGTCACACTGGAGACAGAGAGAGGTTTTTAATGTATGCTGTACTTAAGAGACCACACAGGGTATTACAGATGTGCTTGCTATTTAAACCCCCAATCCTCCAGCCATCAACTTTTTAACATCCATCATGAAGCCTTCCTCTCCTCTCCATGTGATGAAGGATGTGGCTGAGGACAGGCCCGAGCCAGATACCACAAAGGATTTGGGATTGGAGATACCTCGATGGGCCTATACCTGTGGCTGCAGGCATCCAGCTGCGACAAGCTTTTGTCGTTCTGTCACCATCTCTTTTTTCTGTGACTTATGTCCCCTCAGGCATCTTTGGGACTAATTTACCTCTGTGTGTATTGTGGGAATGTCAGGACCTCCCTGTGTGGAGAGCGTGTGTCTCAGATTGATGGGCAGAGGTCTAACTGTGACCTGGCTGACTTTCACTCTTACCACAGACAGATTTATATGGTACAGGCATGGGGCTTTGTACTCCTCTTCTATAATGCATAAAGTCCCTGGATACATGTTGTAAATGGGAAGGCTTAGATGACTGATTTACGAGAGCTGGGTTCCTGAAATTTCTTAAAATGAGCACCACGTTGTAAAATGTACAAATGTGACCGAAACATGATGGAGACATGGCTCAAGCGACGCACTGCCATATTAAATGATGTGAAAAATTAGGTAGTGTAGTTATGGTGAGTGGTTGTACACATAAAGAAAGACAAATTTATATCTCACATCTCAAATCTGTTGAATTAAAATACTATTCATATAATTTGAGTATTTTTTCAGACTTTTTTCACCTACCTACAAGACAAAACAAGTAAAATAGTGATCGGAACATGGGTAATATGTACATATTATAGTAGTAATTCATATAAATATCCCACAGTTCATCATTTTTTTGTGATGACATAGTTGGTGTTTTGTTAAATGATTTGTGCATACTGCTTGGCTAAACCATGTAAACCTACTGTACCTTTTGTGATAGAGGAAATCTTTCCTCTTTTCAACTATATTGCCTGTACACTTCAAGTTGTCAGTTCATTGAGTTGAGGAGGGTAGTGTTGTTTTTTTTTCTCCAGAGAAGCAGTACACGGCCCAAAGCAGAGAGCTGAGGTTTTGTAATCACTGTCCTGTCTCTGCCTCTGCATTTCTCTGTCTGTGTTTTCTGTTAGTATTGGAGCTGACAGCCTCTCAGTGGAGGAAGGGCTTTGAACCTGAGGGCTCCTCTCTCTACCAGAGGCTAATCGCTACTTCAGAACAGGGGACTGCCCCTAAACAAACATTTACTGCTGTAAAGACAGGGTCTGCTCCTAACGATGTAGGTCAGCAGGGCTTTTTACAGCAGGGCCTTTATGGAGACGGATGCCAGAGATGGACAAATAGCAAGACATGAGCTGTCAGCAACAGCAGCAGCAGCAGCAGGAGTCAGATCTGGCCACACTTTAATAGCTGTTTGTTGGCGGAGAGGAAGAGGCTCATAAAAGAGGAGACTCTTATCTTCTGAGGGCCCTGTGTGATTGTGTCACAGCCAACACTGACCACAATGAAACACAACCAGACCAGTTCAGCCGTAGACTGCAGTCAATCTGATAATTGCACTCCACCCTCACATCTACGTGGGCCAAAGGGCTGAATTATAATATTACCGCCACAGGCGTCTAACCGCCTTTATAGCCCACACCACCATACATGATTTGTCAACACAGTAAATACATCTTTCTAGGAGAGTGTAATGTAAAGCTATGATTTTTATCTGACAGAGTAATCAGTTCATCCAACAAGGTTTTATTTGGTGACAGCAGTGAGGCTCTTTCTCTGCCTGAGGAGCTACGCTGTCCCACTCCACATGCTCACACCTTTAACGACTTCTTAAATGTCACAGAATGTCAGGCGGAGGGATAAAAGCAGAGGACCTCCTCCTACTTGTCAGTGATCCTCTGTAGTTTTTACTACACTACGGTGCTGCCGGGCAGCACAGATGCACTCAGGTGTGGCCCAGATTTCACCGGACGGGCTGGTGACATGATTTAATGCACTTGCTACTAAGGAGCCAAGTGAGAAGAGCACCCTGTCAGTGGAAGAACACTGATTGAGCACAGCATGCCCTTACAAATGTATCCTTTGTGCATGCTATTTAGAGGAAAATCATCCATCACATGTGGTTTCATATAACACTTCAGATTATAAAGCATTCTCTGCAGTGGGCCAACCAGCTCCCTCACAAACACCACAATTTTTTTTCTATGTTTCACAAAGATTTAAAATTAGTGTAAGTTGACTGAGGATTCCCTTGGGAACAGAGTACTGCTGTGATGAAATAAGCATCAACTCTGCTCAATTTTCCATTGAACTAACCAGGCAGCTCATCTCCATTAGTGTTAGTCTAACCAGCTCTGGATCTCTTTAGTTGTGATCTTGCCAGAAGCCAGCTGGGTGTTATGTGTGTGTGTGTGTGTGTGTGTGTGTGTGTGTGTGTGTGTGTGTGTGTGTGTGTGTGTGTGTGTGTCTGTGTGTGTGTGTGTGTGTGTGCGCATCAGGGAGAGAGGCTAAATGAGGCTGCAGCGCTGCTGGCTGTCTGTGTTTGGGCAGAGGAGCGGTCCTGTGAGGATGAGGGGACCACAGACATAACCTATATTCTTATGCAGATGGAGCCATATGCCACCATCCATCAAACTCTCCAAACCCTTTATGTTGAAGGGTTTTCTCCCTAAATTTTTATTCATAATTTGCATCCTGACATTTTCAAAGTTGGCTAAAGTCATGGGAGGATTATGAGAAATCGGATCCCCACAACTCGTAGAAGGGAAAATAAAAGAAACACAGATGAAGCTTATCTTTGTTTTTGATTGTTATTGTCCTTATGTATCTTGGTGGTCGTTGTTGTTTTGTTTCTACTTTTGGTTGTCATGTGTTTGTTTGGGGTTATTTTCTAGTTGTTTTTGCCAGCATATTGTCAGTTTAGTCTTCTTGAGGTAATTCTGTGCTTTTTAAACTGAGCTGTGACTTTCAAACAGATACATATCAACACTTACATTGTGCAGAGATCTTGACCTGCTGGTTCCCTGGGCCTGTGTCCAGCAAACCTGTTTGGTGATTTATGGCTAAAGTATCTGTGGCCCTTGTTTAATTAAATAATGATCAAATGTAAATGCACCAGTCTTGTAGCAACAGTTTGAAGAAGCTCTTTCACTATTTCAGCCTCCAGATCCATAAAGAAATCATTTTCCCAGTTGGGTGTGTAGGAACTCGATGAGTCTGCAGAAAGGCTGGACCTTAGCTCATCCTGCACCTTTGGTCTGAACCATAACACCAGACCAGTGTGTCAGACCTTATGACCCTGCACCAGTGGCTGAATATGAGCGAATCCCTGCAGACGGGTTCAAACATCCATGTTAGAAAAGAGCAGACAGATGAAGCAGCAAGTTGTGCTTCACTCACACACAGGTGGTTATGTTCACATGCAGAATACAGATATTTGTTTGCACATTTTTCACCATGTAGTGATATTATCTCTACTGCATCACATATATGTCACTCTCCGTGTGCTACAATGATTCAGTCCGTGTGAAGTTTCCAGTTTCAGTTAAGTGGGTTGATAAAGCTCAGCAAACGGATATGCGAGAAGCGAATATTCACATAAACTACTCTTATACCACTTTTTTTTATTATTCCGGCAAATAATGTAGCATATTAAAACTTGATTAACACAAAATGCTTTGAATTGCATTTGGTTGTTCCTGTATGTAACAGCCTTTATCATCACGCCTCTCTGCTGGATTGATGATGTGTGCTATATTACAGCTGCACCAGTGTTAAACATCCAGACATCCTCATCCAGTCTTGCCTGGAGTGTGGAGGATGGGTGGTGAAGAAAACTCTGGGTGTGTGTTTCTCTCTGGAGAGTCCAGAGGGGAAACAATAGCAGAGACTTTAACAACAGTGAAGGCTCTCACTCTGCATCTACTTCCTGTCATCACAGCATGTGATGAGAAGATAGAAGGTTGTTCCATAAATGTCCAGCTCCTAGTGCAATCAAGTTAATTTAGAATAATTATCTCAGACATTAATACAAATAAGTATCATGATTTTCTTTCAGATATGAATTGAATTGAATTAAATCTGATTAAATGAACTCTGTGAAGATGTATAATCAAAGATCGCTTGTTTACCTGGCGGCCAGACCAACTGAAGGTAAACTGGTTTGCTCTCAGAATAAAAAAAAATAACCAGCTGTAGCACACTTTTGCTACTCGCTAGGTTTATTCGTTTGTGATGCAGAAGCGTAACAAGCACAGATGTTTTGACTGACGCCTTTGTTAGTGTGCGTTTCCAAGTAATCTGCTCTATTTGCTCAGTTTCTATGACAATACTTTATTTGTTCTGCTTTTGTGCACCTGACACTTCTTACCTGTTTACTAGGTTGGAGTCACTGACCTGTACACTGGTGAAGTCATCACCGGATGGGTTTGTGCTCTTTTGCGTCACTTACGAATAGAAAAGAAATCAAGACAGTGAAATATTGAAATTGACCTTTGATTAAAAAGCTTAATTCCACATATGATTGAAACTCCTGTCAATGATAATCACAATAAAACTGAAAATAGAATGACATCAGTAAAGTACAAACAAAGTGCTGTCAGTGAAATTAGTGAAACAAATCAGACATTTCTGTTCAGTATGAGCTGTGGGTTTGGAATAGCTGTCAAACAGATGCTACACCTAAAGTGAAGACAGTGGGTTGAGCCTCATTGATTCAGAAATGCTTTAATTCCTTCTCTTTTTTCGATTTTCACACACGTTCTTCATATGTGACAGCTCTCTGGGGATCAGGCAAGCACAGCGTGCGTGTACTGTACGTTTTCTCACAAACTCATGTGAGCACAAACAGCTGTCTGATAGAAGTATTGATCTACAGAGTCAGTTGACAAAATGGAAATGCCTGCGCAAATAGCATTCACACACAAACAAACATTGCTCTGCTTAGACGTGTCAGAGAAAACACGCCTTAGAAGTTGGCGCAGAAAAATTACGCAGATTTTTGTTATGATATATGGAAGTTATAATATTGACTTGACAAATTGTTTTGACAAATGTTCACAGTTTTAAAATATTGCTTTATTTTATTGCTTAGAACTTTATGTGTAACAATTATTTTATGTGGGGTTGGTGTAGCCCACACTGAAACTCCAAAATAGCACCATTATCAATGAGCAGCCGTCCAACAACAATTTCCTCACAGAGATTAATAAAGTGGTTAAAAAATATGCAAATGTGCCAAAATCTAGCTTTGACATCTTTATCATTTCAGCTAATAATGTGCTTATGGTGCATGTTTCCACCAAGAGGTCATCCTTAGCTTCATTTTTTAATTTATCAATGTCTGTGGCATTTGTATGTATTTGGACTCTGAGGACAACAATTATGAACTTCATTTCCCATGTGCACTTGCATGGTAAACGCACAGGTGTCCTCCATTTGATGTTAAAAGCTCTGGTGTTCCTTTTGTTCAACATTTGCCTGATGGAGGTCAGAGGAGTTTTTATCTCTTGGAATCCACTCTTACTGGACATAATTATGCAGAGGCTTTTCTCCACAGTCGACTGCTTTGGTTTTCTCTCATGTTTGCATTTCACTGTGAGTATCTTTACCTTCTCTTCACTTTTCAACCTGCCTGGAAACACCAGAGCAGGCCTCACTTGATTTGCACTGGTGATTAAATCACATTTTTTTGTTGTTGTTTTGTTTATTGCATCTGTACCACCAAACCCATAATTCCATCTACAGTACAAACACTTTATTTTCCAAATGAATCGAACTCAAATTTGTACAAAATGAAAAGACAACAAACAAGTAGTTTGTAGAATATACTACGTTTTGATATTTCAGTTGGATGGATGTCAGATGGATTTGATATTAGACACAATAATTCATTTCAGTTCATTTTTGGTAAGATTTAAATGTGATGTACACATGACGCCACATTCTGGTGGCTTATCCTTTTGTAAGTAATGGGCTTCCCAAAAACAGTTTTTTTTGATGCAAACTTATCTTGCACTTTCACAATGCTGTATTCAGCCAATTAGGAGAGCAGCTGTCTGAAGACAAATTTGCTTTCATGAAACTTTAGATAGATTAAATTGAGGGAAAAGAACAGTCAGTATTATGGTTATGATATAAGAAGCTGTGCAGTGATACTAGTTCTATTAAAAAATACTAATACAAAAATAGATATAAGATTTAAAAACTTGGAGGGAGGAGCAGGCACACTTGGATGGCTCTCTCTTCTCAGCTCATGGTCGTCGTTTGCTCATAGGGGCTCGTGTGTGTGTTTTGTTTTTTTTTCTGTCCATATGCTTCTCTCTTCCTCTGCTCTTGCTTCTCACTTCGTTTCAGCTCATCTGTTCTCATATGTCAATATCTGGCTGTCAGACCATCAGAAAATAGCCGACAGGCCTAAGTTATGGATTGCCAAGTGTGTGTGCACTTGCCTTTATCTTTACAGACAGTATGGGGTCATATATTGTATGTTTATACTGTAGGTGTTTATATAAATTGTGGCTCTACAGTGTAATGGAAGATGATGCTTTCCTAACCATAACCATCTGTCATTTTTGTGTCTCCACTCTGCAAACATTTTTAAATAATTGATGCTGCTGCGTGCATTTCCTTTTCTTTGTAGAGACCCTATTTCATAATGACTTCTTAAAACAATTACATTTTTAAAGGACTTTAAGTGAGATGTACTGAAATTTTAACTCTGCGACTAAGAAAGAAGACGTCTTGAGGAAAACCACATAGAAAAGTTTCATTTATCTGGCAGGTTCAAATCCACACAACAGGGCTAAGCACTGCATCTCTGTTCCACCCTATGGCAGGAAACATAAGTTGCTATGAATTCTTGAGAATGACTAAAAGAATGATGTTACAGGGAAGACGAGAGAGCAGACAACAGAAAACCAGGAGAATTTATGGTGCCTTCATTGCATCCATTCTGTGCCTGCTGACAGAAGACAAGAAAAAAGACAAAGATTGGAGCCCAGCACTGAGCTGTAATGTCTAATTCATCTCTTTCTCTTTCCCTACAGCAGCTTCTGTGTACCGAGGAAGGCGCAAAGGAGGACATTCACGCAGAGGAAGAGAAAGTCTGACATAGATAAAGAGGAGAGGATAACAACGCAGGAGAAGACAACTGAAAGGGAGACTGTACTAATGGCTGAGGCAGCACAGCAGCATCAGGAGGAGGAGGAGGAGAAGGACCAGGAGCAGCCGAGCACTATGGAGGAGCCTGATGAAGGTTCTGAAGAACCGAAGGAGGACGTCCAGACAACTCCGACTCGACCTATGCTGTCCGCGAGGTCCATGAGCAGCGTGGACCCAGAGGATGATTCTCCCAACATGATTGTCTATAGAAAGGTAAGAACAAAGACGAACTCCAGTGTTTTATTTCACCTGTAGTCATGAATTATTATGTTTTTGTGCTGCTGAGGCGAGTTTTAGTCGTGGTGATCAGTTGTGCATTGGAAAGAAAACTTAATATCAGATAAATATGCAGGCAGTAATTATTGAGGTAAGTTTATAGTTGCTGTTGATGGTGTGTGATACTTAAAGGAGAAGAGTTCCATAAAGTAGAAAATACTGAACTGCAAAAACCTCTCAGATTTAGACTTGAGTGGAATGTACCTCTGTCAAAACTGCTTCAGTGGATTGTACATTGTCACTGGTTCAACACCAGTGTATCTCAGAGAGAGAGAGATTACCTACTTACTTGTATTCTGGGATGTAATACTATTAGCTGTTTCATCAGTCACACATGATTATAGAAATGACTTTACATCCTTAAGTCGCTCTCATTCAAGCTGTGACTGGAATAATTTCACAGTAGATCTTCATAAATCAATCCCAAATCAATCTAAAATCTTAACAGAATAGCCACACAGCCATTTTTATTTTCAGTTGTCAGCTCATATGTGTACAGCACACTGCTGCGTAGTGTAAACTGAGCTGAGAGTCTGAACAGATGCTGGAAGAAGTGAATGACAGTTTTCAAAACAAAGCTTCCATCTATCTCTTGGTGAGTAAAGTCAAAATTAACTCTGGAGAGAAATGTAGAGCAGAATCTCTTAGTGAGTAATGTGAACAAAATTTTGACAATGAGCAATTGTATGCAAGACACTACCTGGGCCACCTCTGGCCAACATATGACTCATTAATTATCAGTAGATATAGTGGCCCTTCAGGACCAGAGTTGTTAACCAGCTATAAATTTATTTTTCATAACCTAATTAATCCGACAGAGATGAATTAGTGTTTAAATAGACCACAGGCTTTTGGTTACCATCACATTTTTAGCATCCATCCTGTGAATGTGACTCTTGGTAGCTATTTTCTATCACTGTGAAAAGTAAAGGAATAGAGAATATACAGTTTTGTTTTTTTTAAGAATAATAGACGAAGATACTCTTTAGGCAGTCTGCTTCTTTTAAAATGACCTCAGCCAGAGAATGAATGCAAGGACATGTGAATGCAGACATCATCCCCCTGCAGTGTTTTATCATAGATGAACTGTGATGGAGAGATTGGCTTTGCATGGTGCCAGAGAGGAAAGCAGTGGAGGCAACAGGCCAAAAACATGGGCTCAGTATTGCTTACCATCAGTCAGTGAGCACACACATTTATTTACCATGACTGCAAAAACAAACATTTTGTGGGAAAGAATAGATGAGACCTCGCTGAGTGATGGTGGCATAAGTGAAAGAAACATTCTGGAAAATGTCAAACGTTTTTTCCAAGTAGTTTGTCACTTATAGAAAAACCGCAGTACACAGAAAGTTTGGCAAAGAGAACTGCAAGTCATGATGACTGGATCAGTGCATCTACCCACAGTGGACATTATTGATTCATTTGCACTTTTTTTTACCTTGTTCTTAGACTTTCAGATTTTTTTTTTTCTGTCTGACATGACTGAAAAATTCCCGCTGGTGAGGAAATGCAGAACAGTGGCAGCAACGACAGCGCTGCCAGTGTGAACACAATAAAGAGCAGCCTGAGGTAGTGCTTCCTTGTGGGATTTGTGCTTGTAACTTAAAGTAAGTCATAGTTGCAGTTTCACCTTGAATTGTTAGCTTTGGTTGAACTTTATGTCGCCTGTTGCCTCAGTGTGTGTGTATGTGTGTGTGTTGACTGTAGCGGTTTGTCAAAGGAGAAAACTCAACTAAATCACTGGACTGGACGTTTTACTGGAGGCGTTTTTTTGCAGTAGTGGGAACTGCGGTAACTCGCTAATGACATGAACATGTCTTAAAAGGTAAACTGAAGTAAACATCCATCTCAGTTTGTTGATGTAGCGTCAATTCACAACCAAAGTCATCCCAAGGCACTTGTATGTACAAATAAACTGCAGATTAAGTTCTTGTGGTTATTACATCAACCTTAGAAAATTAAATGCTCAGGATCCTGCTGCTGAGAAGAAAAGTTTTTAATGTTGTGACATTCCTGCGCTGATGCATGATCTGTGAGGAGGAGAGGTTCTTACAGTTCTGCATAGGTTCACTGTTAATGAGTTGAAAGGAAACAGACATGTCTTAGATGCCTGGTCAAAAAGAAATCACCACCTGGATTTCACTGAGCCAATATCCATTTACTGGATAATTACTTCAGTGATTAATATGTTACAGCTGGCGACACAGTAAAGTACTGACTACCTGAATGTACTGAATGACCAGGTTTTCTCCATCAATGCATTTGTTTCTTCCCTGGTGACACAAGCACATCCCAAGATGATAATGCCAAGATTCATCAGTCTTACTTTGTGAAAGAGTGGTTTAGGGAGCATGAGACATCATTACACACTTGGATTGGCCTCCACAGAGTCCAGACCTTACAATAATTGAGAATCTTTGGGATGTGCAGAAGAAGACTTTACGCAGCACTGAATATGCTTAGTAAAATGATGCCAACGCTTTTATGACATGTAAGGAGATTTGTAGTCTTTAATTCAGTCCTGACAGAAAAATGTCAAACTCAAACACTTGGATAACCTCAACCTAAACCTAAATGTAACAATGAACAAATGATGGGTCCTAGAATATAGGTTAATTTTGATGGGAGCTGCTTTTTGTAGTTGTTAATGTTAACTGTCACTTAAGTGTTTATATCTACTGACCATGAAGAGAGAACAAAGAATGAGAGAACATCTGCACAGAAATAGGTTTCAAGGAGAACTGGACCAGGTTTTAGTCCATTGACATCACCTGAATCTGACCAACTTGGTTACATTTCAAAGCATTTAGCACAGAAACATCCAACCTGACCGTCATTGTTCAGTTTTATTTGTTGGACAGAGAAAAAGTATTTTGGTATTTCAGCCTGGCTTTCAATTGGCAGCATCAGTGGCATTTCCACATTAATGGAGTTAACTCTATTTCCACAAAAAATAGAGTTTAGGGTCAAAAGCACATTTAAATACAGTGACTCTGCCACAAAATACATTTAACAGGAGCGGAGAACTCACTTTAGACTGTGTCAATATCGTTAGTAAAGCAGGGTTTGAAAATCTGTATCTGTTGAAAGAGGCTGGAGGTGAAGCAGCAATTGCAAGATGCCAACAGATGCTGTCGGCTTTGATAAATGAGTTTCTGACGCAGGTTGGAGAGGGGGTTCAGAGAGAGGACGGAAAAGGTAAAAAAAGAGGAAAAAAGGTAGAGTGATACAGAGAGCAAGAGGGTCAGAAAATGGGAAAATATAAGAAAAGAGGAAAAAAGTGAGAGATGAACAGCAAGGGTGTGATGAGATGAGGCGACAAAGTATGGATTCTTGGGCTGTCGAAATAAAAATTAATTTTGATGAATTAATCACAGAAAATATACCTAATTAAAAAATGAACACTGACAAATTGCAATTCGATGTATCTCTAAAACCATTAAAGGAGGCAGTAGAGAAGATGCTGCTTGGGCCCATAAATCAAATATTCCAGGTGAAGCTTTTGGAAATGGCGGTAAACTCTGTAATTTCTGCAGTAAGAAAAATTCAGGCCTGAAAGATCTACCTCAATGCAAAGCATTTAAAAGCGAACTAAGAAGACAGAGCTAGAGCAGAATAGGTGTTGCAGTTATGCATTGTTTTAATGTGCACCTTGTCTTACTGTTGAATATAACTCATTTTTCGGCGTTCACTCTAAATTATGAAACACTGACCATCATTACTGTGCCAAAGACTGAAACTCTTCTGAATTGATTTCT
>OMLM01007694.1:0-11154 GCA_900302695.1 Helostoma temminkii | reverse complement strand
AGTATTTAGTATAGTATTTAGTTTGTTAATATTAATAACTGATACTTTATTAATCCAGAGACACTTTGGAATCAGGGTTACTGGGACTCAAACCACCAAGCTCGCGGTTCATGGATGACCACCCTACCAACTGATCCATCGCCACCCCATGAATAACATACTATATTGATCCTCCAGGGAAACTGTTATTAGGAGAGCTGCATGTAGGTGACAGCACTACTACAGGGAGCAGTAACCTGGAGGATCTGGGAATCAAACCACTAACCCTGGAGATGCTCCACCAACTGAGCTACATCCCACCAAACATTAGAGTTTATAGAGAATCTCTGTGTTACATCTGAAGAACAGAGGCTGACGCTCCTCACCACAGTGAGCATGTTGAATCCAGCCTGGCCCAGCAGGTTGCCCAGGTCTGTGACGGCCGTGTAGGGGGAGACGTGGGGGGAGAATCCTCCCTCCCTCTCGGTCTCGGCGAGCTGGAGGGAACAGCGCAGCTCGTACAGGGTCTCCCCTCCCACCATGGCCCCGATGAACACGCCGTCCGGCTTCAGCACCTGGTGGATCTGAGGAGGACACAGAGAAGTAGAAGTGTTGGTACTAACCCTCTGGACCGGGTCACTGGTACTAGAACTCCATCCCTCCTGTGGTCTCACCTGTCTGAGAGCACCTGGCAGGTCGTTTATCCAGTGAAGGCTGAAGGAGACAGAGACACAGTGTGGACTGAGTGAAGAAGAGGACGTCTGCGTGTCTCTTCATGTTCAACACATTTCTGTGAATTTTCTTTCTGAAGATTCACATGTTTTATTTTCTACATGAACCACATAGAAGGATGTGTGTAGTATCTATATAGTACTCAGTAGGTACAGTATGCAGTATTCAGAGCCTGAAGCAGCTCACTGATGTGTGGACATCAATCCTCCCTTTAAACCTCCAGTAGTACTGTAGAGTACTGTTTACTATTACTACATGATACTGTAATACTACTATAATACTCACCTCAGGCTGCTCACCACCAGGTCGAAGGTGTTTTCTCTAAACGGCAGAAACTCCTCGTCGGCCAGAACGATCTGCGTCTGGATCTCACTGTGTCGTCTCTGTTTCTGAACACACACAAAACTTTATCACATGAATTCACTTCAGTATCATGTGTAGAAACAGAAGCTTCATTCGTCTGGAACTGTTTATTAAATAATAACTCAGGTGAATCATCAGGAAGATGCTTTAACCACAAACTATTTGATAAAATGTTCAAGATGCTTCAGGAAAATCTGATCATATACAGTCTGTGAAAAAGTATCTGCATATTTGTCATGTAAATTATTCAGATCAACGATAAACTGAGTCAATACAGAAATCAGTTTTTAAATGATGATTTTATTTATTAAGGGAAAAATGTCCAAACCTGCCTGATCTGTGAAAAAGTAACTGATGCTAAAACCGATTTAGCATCAGATGCTAAAACTTAAAGCAGCAGTGAACCTTCCCAGGACTGAACGGCCTATCAACATTACTGCAACTCATCCAGGAGGTCAGAACAGAACCAGAACAACATGTAAAGAACTGCAGGCCTCACTGCCTCAGTTCAGCTCAGTGTTCATGATTTAACAGGAAGAAACAGACTGAGCTAAAACAGCATCATGGACAGTTCTGAGGTGAAAGACACTGCTGACCAACAAGAACACAAAGACTAAAAAACATCTTGATTATCTGGATAAATATTCTGTGGACTGATGAGACAGAAGCTGAACTTTCTGGAAGGTGTGTGTCCTGTTACATCAGTGAAACTAACAGTGTTTCATAAAAAGATCATATCCACAGTCAGACATGGTGGTGGTAGTGTGATGGTCTGGGCTCTGCAGCTTCAGGACCTGGACGACTTAAATTCTGACTCTACCAGAAAATCCTGGAGGAGAATGTCCGACCATCAGGTTGTGACCTGAAGCTTAAGAGTATTTAGGTTCTGCAGCAGGACACTGATCAGAAACACAGCAGTAAGTTCAGCTCTGAATGGATCAACACAATAATAATAATAACAGATGAATGTTTTGGACTAGTCTGACTGAGACACTGTGTCAGGAGCTTAAACAGGCTGAAAACCCTCAGATGTGTCTGAATTAAAACTGTTCTGCAGGAACAGTGGGACAGATTCCTCCACTGACTCACTGACAGTCATCACAAACACTTTACTGCAGTTGTTGATGCCAAGGTTAAGCAACCAGTTAGTTTTAGGAGACAGATACTTTTTCACAGCTCTGTACAAAGACTCTCGTCCTACACTGATGTGTTTCCACACTCACCAGAGTTTTCTCTGAGATGTCAGTCAGGAACAAACGCTCCACGACGTCCTGAAACACCAGCAGACGCACACATTTAAAAAAAGACGCTTCCTCCACCAAACAAACCTGTTCTGATCCAGACGGACAGACCGGACCTTGCTCAGATGTTCTGCTATGTGACTTTTTCCAGCGCCGACGTCTAAAGCCAGAGGAAACGTCCTGAAGAGACAAGGAGACGGAGACACGTTGGACACAGTCCAGACACGTCAGTGTGTTAAACTCCTCTAGCAGTGAACTCACCTCGCGATGTCGTAAACCCGATCAGCCACTCGACTGCCGACCTGCCGAGGGACACAACCACATCCAGTACATTTACTCAAGTACTGTGCTTATATACAAGTACATGTACACTGGAGTACAGATATTATACTACTTACTACACTACATTTATCTCTCAGCTTTAGTTACTTTACCCATCAAGGTTTTTGACTATAAAACATGAAGAGCTGATAAAATATGATAAAATATGATGATTGTTAATGAAACTGAAAACAACAGTTTGTATTTGTCCAATAAGTTTCTAGTCTCAAATTAAAAAATCTCATTTTAAAAATGTCTGTAAATTAAATAAAAAGCTGATTAATAAAAAAATCTGTTGCAGTTTTCACAGATCATGTAAAACTTCTGCATTAAGTACTTTTAATACTTTAAGTACTCTCTCCTGATTACTAACCTTATGACTGCAGGAATCCCTACACAGTATTAGTACTTTTACTGCACCTGAAGGATCTGAATGAACAGATTATATATATAATACTACATTCCTGACTGTACTACTACTGTACTTCATCTGTCCAGTACTGAAAGGATTTAGTTCAGTAAAACTACATAATACTCACAAATATACTCCACTACTACTTCATAACAAGTCAAATGTAGAACTACATAAGTACATTAGTACTAGTATCTAGAAAATGTACTTGTACATACTGGAAGTAACAGTACCACATGTCTCACCTCGTCCCTCAGGTAGTCATACTGGTGTCCGTCCTGCAGAGACGCGGCCCAGTTCTTCTGCCTCTTCTTCATCTCCCTGTTGAACACGTTCACGGTTCCTCTGCTGGACCCTGACAGTCCTCTGAGGGGTTCTGGTCTCAGCCCAGTCTGGACTCTGCAGCGGCACCAGGATCCAGAGGAGGCTGCAGCAGGAGCTCTGGCTGTGTGCAGCCCCTGCAGGACTGTCCCACACAGTCTGCTGCTCATGGTTCTGGTTCTGGTTCTGGTTCCAGGTCCGAACCCGCACAGCTAAAACCCTCCGACACCACAGAACATGAGCAGAGTTCTTCCTGTGACCTCTGAGAGGAGGAGGGAAAACATGGAACCGGATCCTGCTGGGCTCACTGGAAACTCTGGAACTGGATCAGAGCCCGGAACCGGACTAAACACAGGAAAGATGTAGATTTAGTTTTTCTGTTAGTCATTTACTTAGTTTGCTTTGTTTTCCTTGTTTTTATTTAGTGATGATGAAGTGTGATTTTGGTTCTGGTATGGCAGAACCATGTGAGAAACTGGAACCAGAACATGTTTGTCCTGACTCATACATGATTTTTCACATATTGTCAGAATATCTGACAGATAATAAAAGCTGCTGTTTGAATTACTAGTTTATTTCACCACAAAATAACAAACATCAAAAGATGGAAAAACATATTTTTAATAGTAAAAAAACATTTGATTTCGTGTTTCCAGATTCTCAAAGTGCAGAATTTACTGATTTTCATATTTCAAAACTGGATATATTTGAGTTTCAACATTTGAAGAAAAATAGACATTTCAGGGAATCACTTTGGCCACTTCAGGGCATTTTTAACAATTTAGTTAAAAACATATTCTGTACATAAAGTCTTTATGAAACTAATAAATAGTTACAGATAAATAACAGTTTAAACTGATCATTTAAAGCTTTTTCCTGCCTGTTAGTTAGAAAAGTTAAACCCTTTTAAACCGAGTTCGCGTTTTTCTCCGTTTGTCCCACTCTGCTTCCCTTAGCGACAAAGGGGCGGGAACACGGAGAGGTCAGGAGCTGTTGCATTCTGGGAAAACACGTGCGGCAGCAGAGAGGTGAGTTTGACCAGAAGCAGCTTTTTAATCTGTTTACACCTGTTTTAGTTTATATTTCTACAGGTGATTATCGCCGCTGTGTGTAGTTTTAGCTGGTGTCTGGTTTTCCCGCCTTTAGCCTCCGTCTTCACCGAGCAGACATTTTGTTTACATGTCAGAACCGAACTGGACCCGAGCTGGAGGTTCCGATGTGACACAGTTTCAGTCTGGTTTACACAGTTTAATGTGTTTACACGGTTTCTTCAGTGAGACTCTGTTGATTTGTTAAAGTTTGTTTTATTAAAAAATGTTTAATTTTCATTATTATCATTTCTTCAGGTCTAATTTTCTATTAAGTGATTGTTTTACTTTATAAACCGTCAGGTATGTGACAATGTACTTAAATACACTGTTGAAGTACTTGTACTTTATTAATTTGTTACGTATTTTTTCTGTAATGGAGTAACTACTAGTTACTGTTTCTGTGTATTTTAATGTCTTTTCATCTGTGTTTTCTTTTGACTCCTCAGGTGTTAAAGTGAATTAAAGGTTTAAAGTTTTTTTGGCATAAAAACACAAGATAATCTCATCAAATCCACTAAAGTGTTAAAGGTTAAATCAGTATTTGGGCTGTGTTGGTAGAGTCTTGTCAGAAGTACTGGTCTTTAAAATGTAATCAGTTACATTATTATATTCTAAACAGATTACTGAAGCTGCAGCTGAAACATATTTAATCTAACGTGTATTTATTCTCCTGATGTGGACAGGTGACGCTGGGACTTTGCCACCATGTCGTCCAGAAAGAAGCAGGATGCTGATGAGCGTTTCCTCCGGGTTCAGAAGGACCCGCGCTTCTGGGAAATGCCGGAGAGAGAGCGGAAGGTCAAGATAGACAAACGATTCAAGTCCATGTTTCATGACAAGCGTTTCAAGTTGACGTACACGGTGGACAAAAGAGGCCGTCCCGTCAACCACACCTCCGCAGAGGACCTGAAACGTTTCTATAAACTGTCCGACTCTGAGGATGAAGAAGAGGAGGAGGAGGATGAGGGGGAGAAGAAGAAGAAGAAGGCAGCAGAGGGCAAGAAGAAGAAAACAGTGAAGGAGGGTGGAAAAGCTAAAGCAGAGGAGCCAGAACGAGGAGTCAGAGTCGTGGAAGATGATGGTGAGAAGTTTAATCTGTGCGTCTGTGAATTAGATTAAAAATAGTCTCAGATTAACAGAATGAATCTGCAGTAACACTGAATTATTATCTGAGCATCTGTTGTCAGTTATTGCTGCTTCCTCCCACATCCAGCAGTTATAGAGCAGCATGATGGTTTGTGTGGAATCAGTTCTGCATCAACCTGACGAACCAGAGTCCAGTTTCAGCTCAGTGTTTGGTCTCCACCGTCTCCTCTGTCTGACTGTGTCTGCTGCTGAGCTGATGGTGGACAGTGTCTTAAAGCTAAACTAAATGAGTCCTGGTTTAGTACAGTCAGTGGTCACTTTATTAGGTACTGGAGTCATACGTGCATCATAATAAAGTGGTGATCATGTTTTTCCTTCTTATTAATTTTGAATTAATAATTACTGAAACCGTTCTTTATTATAAACCTTTGTGACTCTGACATTTTAGTTATTTTAGCAGATTTCACAGTGAAGCTGCTGTCACACCTGCACTTTGGTTCATTTTATCAGACTGTAGAAATATAACGTGTTTAATCTCTGCCTAATCTCTCAGTTTAATCTAAAACTACCACATGAAAACTGTGCATTAATCCAAACTGTGACGGCCCGTTCACACTCTGGACCTTCTCCAGGTGAGCAGGTCCGGACTTTACTCTGAGCTACACTTTCACACATGCAGCTCTCACCAGGACACAGTGGGTCAGAAATGTGTTTCACATCAGAAGTAATTAATGTGATGTCAGAGAGGAAGGTTCTGGAGAGAGCAGGAGGAGTGTGACATGGAAAAAGTTATCTGTGGAAATCAGCTGATTTTTGTTCACAGCATCAAAGCAGAGTCGGTCACATGATTAGAAACGATGTGTGGTCATGATAAATACTTCCTGAGAATCACCTGCTGTGTTCCTCTCCTTCCATCGACCCAACAGAACTATTGACTGATTCAAATATGAACTTTAGGACAAGATGATCGAAACACTTTTCATCTGTTGGCTTTTAGAAGCTGCAGCAGAACCGGTTCTCTGGATCTAACGTGACTCCGATGTGCTGCAGCTTTTCAGTTTAACTGGTTGTTTTTGCTTCAGATGATGAAGACGATGACGAACAGCAAACTGAGGAGGAGGATGGTGACCTGGGAGACAGTGTCACAGATGACAGTGAGGATGGTGATGATGGTGATGAGGAAGAGGAAGGTAATGCGGTGAGCGCATCGGACCAGGAGGAGTCCGGTTCTGAGTCGGACGAGGACAGCGACAGCGGGCCGGATCTGGCCAGAGGGAAGGGAAACATAGAGACCAGCTCAGACGAAGACGATGAAGACGATGTGGACACAATCCTGCGGCGAGAGGAAGAGGAGATCGAACACGACTGGGGCGAGCTGTGCAAAGACGCTCCGCAGAGTGACGAGGTGAGACTGGTTCTGGTAGCGGTGGAGGAAGTACTGACAACAGGAGAAATACTGCGAAGTGTAACACACTAAACGGTTCTGTTGGTCCAGGTTTCTGCCCGACTGGCCGTCTGCAACATGGACTGGGACCGTATAAAAGCCAGAGACCTGCTGGCTCTGTTCAACTCGTTCACACCTAAAGGAGGAGCCGTGCTGTCCGTCAAGGTAACGCTGCTCTGAAGCAGAGTCTGTGGTCATGTGACCAGGTGAATGTTCAGGTAAACAGCAGTGCATCATGGGTGTTGTTGTCTAGATTTACCCGTCAGAGTTCGGGAAGGAGAGGTTGAAGGTGGAGGAGACGCAGGGACCGCTGGAGCTGAAACCACTGCCTGAAGACTCAGAGGACGACACAGAGGAGGAGAGGTAACAATTTAATAATGTCACAGTGTGAACTGAGACTAATTTAAACATTTAAAAATATTCATTAAATTCTGCTGAAAACTACGTTCCTGTAAAACAAAACTGCAACTTTGCTCACGTGTTAAACACTTAATGGTGTTTGTGTAGAGAAACAGTGTGGATTCCTGTGTCTGTTTCTGAATGAACCACAGTTCACCACCTCTCCACCTCTCAGAGTTTACAGGGAGAAGATGCGCAACTACCAGTTCAAGCGCCTGAAGTATTTCTACGCCGTGGTGGAGTGCGACTCGACCGACACGGCTGCCAGGATCTACGAAGAGTGTGACGGCTACGAGTACGAGAGCAGCTGCTCCATGCTGGACCTCAGGTAGGAGAGGAAAACTGATTTAAAGTCACATCTGCTGCACTTTGATCCTTTTTAAAACCTGATCCTCATCGAACAGGTTCATTCCTAATGATGTCAAGTTTGACGAGGAGCCCAAAGACGTGGCGACAGATGTGAACCTGACGTCCTACACTCCCAATCTGTTCACGTCTTCAGCCACCGCCACCTCCAAGGTGCCAGCTTCAGTTATTAGAGAAAAGTCACCATAAACAGTTCACACAGTAACTGTCAAAACATTAAGTTGTTTTTATCTGGTAATAGATTCTGATGTCGATTCACTAAACTGTCCTGATCTTGGTTAGAGACTGTAGTGACCAGAAGCAGCTCTGTAACCTGCACAGATGCTCTAGAAGCTTTTATCCTGTTAAACGACTGTATAATCAGAATTTAATCTGTTTGGTTGAATATGTTCTGGCAAGAAGATTCTTTAGTTTTATCCTTTCGTGTGTGGGGGGCTCAGAGACTGGAGCAGGTCCAGAGTCCAGAAACACAGAAGCAGGTGTAACGGTTCTGAAAACTGAAAGCTGTAGCATCATCTGCCTGAGATGCAGAGTGTATGTTCCTCCTCCATTCACATCATAAGAGTCAGATACAGATTTATTTACATGACACAGAACAAAACCACCAGCTGCACCTGTGTCCAGGTAGCAGTTAATAACCTGTTAGTGAGACTGAGGAAACAAACTGTGGGACTTTATAAACACATTTCTAGGTTTCAAATATCTACACATTGTTATCAGTACACTTCACGTCATGCTGAGGTCAGTTTCCTGGAGACGGATTTAGTTTCTGTTAAAATAAACAATGTTCTATAAAGACCAGGACTGATGTGTCACGTTCATGTCGAACCATCAGGTGAAGCTGACGTGGGACGAGACGGACCACGAACGCGTGACCGCTCTGAACAGGAAGTTCAACAAAGACGAGCTGCTGCAAATGGACTTCAACGCCTACCTGGCCTCCTCCAGCGATGAGGAAGAGGAGGGTGAAGATGGAGGAGGCACAGCAGAGGGTGAGGAAGATGAGCTGATGCGAGAATCATATCTGTGCCTCTACACGATAATGACTTATTATAGGGACGTGTGATGTGTTGTAGATGAACGGACAGAAGAACCTGTTGTGGAGGAAGAGGAGAAGCCTCAACAGGAAGAAGAGAAGAAGAAGAAAAAGAAGAGTGAAGAGCAGATCTCGAAGTACAGAGAGCTGCTGAGAGGAATCCAAGACAAAGAGACGAAGCTGCAGGAAGACAAAGACATGGAGATGGAGATCACCTGGGTGCCAGGTGTGTGTGTGTGTGTGTGTGTGTGTGTGTGTGTGTACGTGTGTGTGTGCGCGTGTGTGTGTGTGTGTGTGTGTGTGTGTGTCATCTGTTTCTCAGTGTTGTATCATGAACACTGAGCTAAACTGAGGCAGTGAGGCCTGCAGTTCATCTGTTGATCTGGTTCTTTCTGGAGCCTTAGAAATGACTTTAGATCTGTTCCTGACTGATTTCTTGACCCAGCAGGTCTGACAGTGATCAGTGGTGTAGTAAGTGAACTGAACTCAGCTTTCCAAAAAACGTGGTTAATCACAAAAGGTGGAAATTACTTTTTTCTCAGGTTATCTGTATTTAATATAAACATTTTTGTTTGCAGGACTGAAGGAGACGACGGAGCAGCTGGTGAAGAGGAAGCTGGAGGGGAAGGACAAGCTGACGCCGTGGGAGGAGTACCTGCAGAAGAAGAGAGAGAAGAAGAAGAAGAAATCTCAGAGAAAACAGGTGAGTAGAAGCAGAAGCTGCTCGGCATCAGAAACAAGTCAGTGTCTGACTTTAACGTCTTTAATATGAACTGAAGGGATTTTCAGCTCCAATTTATTCCTCAGTCAGAAATATAATAATCTACCTTCTGCTGTTTGTGTTCATGTCATATCAGGGAGCTGGTGAGGAAGACCTCAGTGATGATGAGATTCCTCCAGACGTCGACCTCAGTGACCCGTTCTTTGCCGAGGAGCTCGGAACAAAAGGTGATCAATACTGTCAATCAATTAGTCAGTCAGCTGATCATCCAGCAGTGTGTCCTCCCACCACATCTGTTTAGTTTAACGTTTGTAGTTTAGGTTGAACTGCACTCAGCTGCAGTCATCATGAGGAGCAGGAATGTTCTGCTGAACTAAAGAAATTACCACCAGAGTCTTTCTTAAAACCAAACACTGTTAAAGCTTCAGTTATTTCATGTGTTTGCAGATCTGAAGAAGAAACAGAAGAAGAAGAAGCCAGAGGAAGAGGAGCGGACGGCTGAGGAGGAAGAGGAGCTGCAGAAACACAAGGTCAGAACCATGAAAATGATCAGTGGATCAGGAGCTTCTGACTGGATCAGGGATCAGATCTGATCAGCTGTGAGGTGTGAGGTTGTTTCTCAGTAGTAGTAGTAGCAGTAGTAGTAGCAGTAGTAGTAGCAGTAGTAGTAGCAGTAGCAGCAGCAGTAGTAGTAGTAGCAGTAGTAGCAGTGCGGTCACTGAACGGTGCAGCGGCACCGGATCAGAACCATCCCTCGTGTTTTAGTGACAGAAGATGCTGAGGTGGTTCCTGTGGATCTGAGCTGCATCCAGACTCGTGTTTGTGTGTTTACAGGCTGAGATGGCTCTGCTGATGGACGATGACGCAGACGAAGCCAAACACAAACATTTTAACTACGACAAGATCGTGGAGCAGCAGAACCTGAGCAAGAAGAAGAAGAAGAAGCTGCTGAAGAAGGGCGAGGAGCTGCTGGAGGACGACGGCTTCCAGGTGAGAACGTCTGAGATGTAGATCCTCCGACAGGTACTGCAGAGTGGGTTAGATATTCACTTCTATCACTGAAGAGCTTCACCATCAGCTTTGGTTTTACATTCACATTTTTAATGTGGAGTCAGAGTAACATCACCTAAACACTGACCAACAGTTCAGTTTTCCTAGAATTAAATGACAAATGAATGAAAATGAAAATAAAGTCACAATATTCCTAATCTCAGATTTAGATCTGAAACGGTTCCGTTTAACTCAAACACCTAAAATCTGTGATGATTCTCTTCCTTGAAGCTTCGTTTAATCTGTGTTTATATTATCACAGTTCACCAGAATCATTCTCACTGTCACACAACGTGCTTCACTGTGGTACGTTAAGAAACGAAGAGAGAAAATACAGAAGTGTTATTTATTATCAAGCTGAACTGACTCAGAAAGTATCTGGGTCACAGAGGATCCAGCACAAGTTCACTGAGCTTAATGTGAGTTCTCATCGAGAACATGATGAAATCATGAGTCCACAAAGCCTGTACCTGTAATCGTTATGTAACTGGTAAACTGAATATATCCTCTAATCATTTAACTAAACGCTGGAGGAGACGAGATAAACAGGACAAGATGCCTTTTATTAGTCGCTTCTAATACTAATACTAAT
>OMLM01007693.1:0-14254 GCA_900302695.1 Helostoma temminkii | reverse complement strand
CGGCTCTGGGTCTTCACTGTCTGCAGGCTTAATGCTGAGACTGTGAGGGAGAGAATGTGCATGTCAACAATGTTTTTTTTTTATATGGTACATTTAAGATAGAGGAAAAAAAATAATAAATGAGTTGTGGTAATGCTCAATCTTATAGTGACGATACATGAAGGATGCTTGTGTACGGTAGGAAAGATCGTAATCCTATTTTCAGAAGAAAAAGATAGAAATGCTACAATAGTACAATGTTTGTTCTGCCTGAAGGATGGTTGGATCCCTGGGAACCATCTTAACATAAGGTGTATATTTTATGTGCAAAAAGAAAGACAAGACAACAATCTGATTCAACCTTTGTTTACAGACTGTTTTTTATAACTGAGTATCAGAGAATGACTTCATCACCAATTTTTAATTACAATGCCAAGATTTTTTGTTTATTTTTTTTATTTAAAGGAACAGAAATTTTTTTTCTTGTCCTGTAACGGACAGGTCAGAGTCTCAAATCCTGCAGGAACCAAAGTTTCCATCAATAGCCACGGTTCTTTGCTCTGCCTGTGAGCGTCAGATTTTTAAAAAAAACAATGTAAATGCCCAAAACTATACTCAAAACCATCACTTTAAATTTAAATTTTGATTGTTTTTATTGTTATTTTTCTTTTTTTTTTAATGTAGTGTTGATGTACCTCTGGCCTTAAACTGTTTTAAAGGTGCAAGACTAATTTGTTACCAGTCTGATGGCAACTGTACTCTGGCAACATCTGAGACACCAATCAATTTATTGTAGAGCTGCAACTAAAGATTGTTTTAAGTATTGGCAATGTTGTGATTATTCTGCAAATTAAGTCATCTTAACATTTAACTTCAAATCACAATTCCCCAGGACAGAAGTGGCATCTTCTGTTTCTCCAACTAACACTCCAAAACTCAAATACATTAGGTTTACAATAATTGTATTTGAGAACTGGTAATGACAGAATGATTGGCAAGTCATTTACTTTTTTATTCAATAAAAAATTGATTGGGGTGACAGTGGGTCTGTTGGTAGTGTGTCCATGAACCCCAGGATCGGTGGTTCGACTCCTTGTTCCCAGTCTCTGGCCACATGTCTTTATTATGAAAATCAGATTTACTCTCTAATCAACTAAATATTGCAGCTCAAATTAAACAAAATGAACATGGTCACAGATTTAAACTTTGCAACAGCCAATGTGAACAATGATGGGGAAGTGTCTTTGAGCAAGACACTAAAGCACACAGCTGTTTACACTGCTACATGCACAGAATGAAAGCTGCAAATATGAGCAGTATGTTGCCTGAAATTGTTGCCTTTGTGTGTCCTGGTCTGAATCCCCCCCACACTGAGCTGAAGTGGATGTAAAGAACTATTCTGCGTGATTCTTTAAATCATCCTCATCATAAATGAAAATAAATACAAATTTACCGTTTAGTAGAACCTTGGAGTCATGTTAACATGTGGCAATACAGATTTACGCTGAAGTGATGGATCATGTATTACATGAGCAGAGTTTTTAAAATGTTGTTACATAATATTTAACTTTTAATATGACTAACTACTCACAAATTCCTGGCAGTCACTTCTTACTCACATGGTCACATTTCAAAAGATTCAAAAAGACACACCCATGCACTGTCTGATGCAATCCTATTACTGTAACTAACGCGCTTCTGATAACTTTTTTAGTGTTATTCGGTCATGACAGTATAGTCATTCGGAAATGAGAAAGTGTTTGATAATTACTATATGAAGTATTAAAACACAGCAGGTCAACAGAAGCACAGCAGACCCTACTGTATCTGTAAATTCAGCAAAAATGTGCAGCATCTTAAAAATTGGCTGGTACCTCACCTTTGTTAGCTCAGCTGAATAACATCATTAACCACTTGTACAAAGTAACATGAGCATCCCTCTGTGGTCACAAAAAATCTGCAACAGTAAATATGAGTTAAAGATAGCCTAAAGATGGAACCACGTGACATTTAATGTGCAGCTCAAACTGTGTTACCAATGATCTGATTTACAGATACATATAGATTATACAACATAATCCTGTGCAAAATTCATTCATTCATTCATTCATCTTCTGAACCGCTTAGTCCCGTAGAGGTCGCGGGTGTGCTGTGCAAAATTACATTTAATAATTAGCTTTATTTAGCAGCAGTATGTGAGCACTGATACTTAACTCCTTAGTATGATCAACCTTTATTCCAACTATGTAATATGCAACATATTTTTATTTGGTAAAATGATTTGCCTGTACATAATAAAGTCCTGTTGTTGTCTTTGTGGAAATAGGCACCTTAGTTTAATCAATTCTTTAGTTAAAGTCAGGTTGTTTATACAGGTGAAGCGAAATGTGAATAATGTATTTAACTGATTCAGCAATTGCAAACTACATTGTCTTGTTTCTTTCATTCAGGGTGTCTTGCTCTTGGGTGTCTGTACCAAGGAGCTCACTGTCTCATAATCTGTCTGTGATTATATTATCTGCGTTAAGAAACTACTACTACTGAAACTACAGAAGTAAATCATTACAACACTCAATCATTTCCACATAAATCAGGCTGTTGCTGAAGGCAGGACAGCTGGACACGTGTCTATGAGTAGCTTAAAGGGGGATTCAGACTCAGGTGCAGTCCAGGATGAGGTGTTCAAATGAAGTCTTCACTCAGTGTATCAGAGCCATAATTTATCTGTTTATAAGTCATTTTGATTATTTGAACTCTGAAAATGGAAAAAATAAAAATGGTACAAAAACAGAAAACCTGCTTTTCTTTTTTTTCCTTTTTTTTTTTTAACAACAGAAGTTTGGGTTTTCTAGTATGTTTATACTAAATAGTGACTCAGACACAGACTTTATTCTGACTTAACCTTATGAAAAAGAAGGATATGCAAGTATACTATTAGTACATGTCCTTTAAACTTTTTTTATGTACTTATCAGAGGTATAGTAATCCAGGTAGTATTTAAGCATACTTGCTGTAAACTGACAAGTATACAGAAAAGTATACTTAACCTATACTTGTACTTCAGTACAGGCACATCTGAGGAGGATAAAGTTTACTTAAACAGAATATTTTGGTCATCTAGAAAGTATAATGTTACTGCATCACTAGTCTTGGCAACATCCTTCAGCAAATGAAACATTTTTCCACAACCACAAAAGAGATTCTAGAGCAGCCAAGGTTAAGAAGTTAAAAAATGAGATAAATTCTTGCTGGTGATTAATCACAGTAAACCTGAGGACAACACCTTTGATTGAGACACTTTAAAACTGTATGGTTCCCACAATTTTTATTAAAAATTGTTATTCTTAGATCTGTCACATTTTTATATTCAGTTTGACACTTTTGAAGATTTAATTGGTTATATTATAATCCTTGACACACATCCACCGCACTCAACTGAGCTCCACGTAATTTATTGTGTAACAGTGCTGGGCCTCCTCAGCTTCCTTTGAGCAAACCTTCAAACGCCTCTTTGTACTGTAGATTACTGTTGTCTTACTACTGGCTTGTATGCTAGAACCCAGATGGTGTGCTTTTAATGATGCCAATGTGAAAAATATAAACAAATCCAAGGCATTATGGGAACTGTAGTTTAGGAGAGCAGGAATTTTTGCCCATTGCATCAGACTGTTCTTAATGTTAAATAATAAGGATTTTTAATGACACAATTTCCTAATACTCCAAAAGCACTTAAGCCCTGCTGTAAATCAGTTACATAAATGACTGTTCTTTGCCTGAGTCCGAGCCTAGAAATGAGCTTAAATCAGTCAGAGTGTGACAGCCACTGGCAGCCTCCCTCCCTCTATTCGTTTGGCTGTGAAATTATTTTCCACTTGCTTTTTTCTTTCTCCTTCTAATTAAAAGTGGTAATTACTGTTTGCCTGCTTCCTAAGCTCCACTTTCATCTTCAGGCTTATACGGAATGAGATTTTTTGGCGGAGGCAAGGCTGGATTGCAGCTTGCGAATCAGTGTCAAGCCCCGAGTGGCCCCGCAGTCAACTCAGTCCTGGTCATTGCATAATGTTAATAACTTATGCTTTCTTCAGTGTTTCATCTAAATGAACTCAGGCATAAAGACAGACAAACACACACAACATGAAGCCTCCAAACTGTAGTGTGATTGTCTGGGGCTGCTTTACAGCTTCAGTACCTGAATGACTTGCCATAATTGATGGAACCATAAATTCTGCGTTCTACCAGAAAATCCTGAAGGAGAATGTCCAGTCATGAGATGCTGTGGCATGACTTTAAACAGGCCTTTCGCGCTCAATAAACACTCCAGTGTGTCTGAAATAAACCAATTTTACAAGGAAGAGTGGGCCACATTTCCTCCACAGCGATGTGAAAGACTCATTGCCAATTATCTCAAATGCTTGACTGCAGTTGTTGGCACCAAGTGTGGCACAGCCAATTATTAGGTTTACAAGGGATATCATTTTCACAAAGTGAGATTTTTTTTATTTGCTCAGATTATCTTTGTGTAAAGTTAAAATTAGTTTGATGAACTTAATCATTTAAGGCTGATGAATATGCAAACTTAGTTGTGGTGTATTTAAGTAACACAGATACTGATTGAAGCACAAAGCAATAGGAAATTAAGTTATATTCTTTAAACACAAGTTACACAGTTATACATAGATATACATACATAAACATTTCACATTTTGGTGCTTTATTACATATTTTATTTCTGTATTCTCTGTTTCCTCCACTTCTTCCACTGTCACCTTTTTCTTATTGTATTTGTTTTTCTCTGCACCGCTTCATCCTGACATCTTCTCAATTATGTTCAAATCCTTTCATTTCTTCTTCATCCCTTCCTTCCTCCAGACAAATCGCTTTCATTCACAGTAGGTAACTTTTTTCTTTTAATACAATCAGTTTAAATTCAGTTTAATACAAACTAGATCCAAAAATAGCCCACACCTGTTATAGTATGTTTTGTCTTGTCAGTGGACAGGCTATCTGTGGCAGTAATTCTTCTTGAATGCTTCACGATTCACAATTATGGTGTGATGAACTCCTCTGTCCTGCTCTTCACACTTAGTCAGACACATTCTCACATTTATTCACATGAAATTTGCTCATTTACTGTATTTACTGTGTGACATGCAGAGAGTTTCCTATCGTCACACTTTTCCAGTATTATATGGAAGTTGAGTCATGGCAACTGAACTTCCTTCTTGTTAGGTCGAAAAGTTTCAATACTCCCATAGATGAAAGGGCAGCATGATAGACAGTAGACAGGCGGTGCCTAAGGCCTCCTCCTCAGTTGAGAGAGGGGATGGCACAGCACAGGAGGAGCAACACCTCAGGACCTAAGTCGGCTGTGTACCTTTATTTAAAGGAGAAAGGACACTCATTTGAAGACAATGATATTCACATATTGGACAGAGAAGACAAGTGGTTTGAGAGAGGGGTGAGGGAAGCTTTGCATGTGCAAATTAATACCCCTTCTCTCAGCAGAGGAGGAGGAGGCCTTAGGCACCATCTGTCTTCTGTCTATCGTGCTGCCCTTTCATCCATCCCTAGAAAAGGGATGGATGAAATTCACATCCACATCCAGGCCAAATTCACATCCATCAGGTTGACCACCCAATGACCCACTGTAGGGGAAGGAAGGGTTGACAGAAGTGTGACTTTCACAACATCCCCTTCCATTGTTTCACCTAACTAGCCTATTCAGGCCAGGGTGAAGTAAAACCAACCTAGAGGAAAAATTTGTGGTCTTTAACCACCTACCCTCAGACTGAAGAAACTACTTGGATAAGTAGTGAAACATTATGACTGAACAAGAAGGAAGTCCAGTTGCCATGACTTAATTTCCTAATAACTTCACCTGGATTTGACAAAAGTATAAAGAAAAGATTGTCAGTGTTTTCACTGACAAACTTGATCAAATTTCATAATATAAGCATTGCAAGCAAGCAGGTTGTATGTGGAGCTTGTGAGGTGGCAGGCAATGCCAGTGTTGTCTCTCATCACCAACTATGTTTATGGTTTTCAAGATTTAAAACAAAGCAAATTGTTTTGCCTTGTTACAGTTGCATTCAATACAGACCAAAGAAAAGAACAACACCCAGAAAATATCTACACCAACACAAAATACAAAATAAAATACAAAAACTTAACATATACGCAGAGTATCGAAAACGGATGAAATGGGTCAATAACAATACACCAGAGTGGAATGATAGCATAATGATAAATAATGATACTGATGATAGTCAGTTCAGTTCCCCACCTCCTTACAAAGGGGAGATGAGTTGTACATTTTGATGGCCACCGGCAGAAAAGATCTCCTGTGGTGTTCCATATAGCACTTGATGTTGATCAGCCTCTGGCTGGACGTGCTCCTCCATCTAGCCAGCACACTGTGTAGTAGGTGGGAGGGATTGTCCAGGATTGAGAGGAGTTTGGACAGTATCCTTCTCTCAGCCACAACATGTAGAGCAGGTCTGCTGGGGCAGCAACATGAAGGGGGCAGACACTAACAGGCTAGGTAATCCAGGTAATCAACAGTGGGAAAGGGAGAGATAGATAGAAAACAAGCAGGGCTGTGGTTCTCTAGGACCAGGGTTGGCTCCCCCTGATGTAGAGGGTCCAACTCCACCCCCAGAACAGAGCCATCCAATCTGATCAGTTTGTTTAGCCTGTTAGTGTCTGCCACCTTCATGTTGCTGCCCCAGCAGACCACAGCATAGAAGATGACACTAGCCACCACAGACTCATAAAACATCCGCAGCATGGTGCTGCAGACGTTAAAGGACCTGAGCGTCCTCATAAAATACATCCGACAGAAACTGAAGGCACAGCACAGCTGGGGGGAGGAGAGTGTCCGGTTTAGGGATCTCAATGACCTCATCCCTGCTTTTTGCAGATGATGTGGCTCTGCTGGCTTTGTCAGATCCTGACCTTTAGCATTCTCTGGGATGGTTTGCAGCCAAGTATGAAGCAGCTGAGGTGAAAGTCAGCACGAAAGTCAGAGTTGGTTTGGGCATCCTATTAAGATGCCACATGGGTGCCTTCCACCGGAAGTTTTGCAGGTAGGAGGAGAATCTGTAGCAGACCCAGAACACGCTGGAGAGATTTATTTTTCTCATCTGGCCTGGGAATGCCTTGGGATTGCCCAGGAGGAGCTGGAGAACATGGCTGGGTAGAGGTAGTTTAGCAGCTTAATTGGCAACGGGTGAGAGCATCATGACTGGTATTGCATATAAAAGGAATATCACTTTGTATCAAACTTTGTGAGCAAATTGTCAGTCAGTTCAAAAATAATATTTCTCAGAGAAGAACATGGAGGGGTATAGTGAGATTTTAGACAGAGATATATATAATGCCATTATTATTGCTCATGTCTACAGGGTTCTGGAGATTGAACTGTCATTACATAATTAATGTAAAGGGTTTGCTGAAGGAAGAAAATGTTGGTTGATTTGTCCTTGTGTCCACAGACAGAGACAGTTTTCTGAGCCATAATATGTTGCCATGGAGACAGAGCTTGCATTACCAAACATTTAATTGTCCTTCATGGACACAAACAGTGACGCAGGATTTCTGCTTTGATTCCTTTGTCATGCTACAAACTCTGCCTCCTCATCTCTGTCTAGTTCTCTGCACTTCTAATTCCTTGCTTCACTATTCCTCCTCTGTGCATTAAATAACCTATCTGTCTCTCACACATACACTGAAGTGTCTTTCCCTGCCGGTGCAGTGTTAGAGTAATAAGTCTGGTTTCTGCTGAGTTGGCAGAAAGACACCGAATGTAATGCATCAGTGACAAGGATAAACTATCACAGTGGGTGAAACTGAAATGAAAACAAGACAGCAGAGAGAAAGGGGTGTGATGTGTAATTTTAATATAGCAGAAGTGGAGCAAAACAGATGAGAATGAGACAGGATTTCTAAAAGTGACATCAGAGAAAGAAATGCTGCAAATATTAAAATACATAAACCAAAGTACTAAATAATGGTTTTGTTTATGTCCAAAAAATATTATATATTGTATTTAATATTTGTCAGCAGAGAATTCACCCTGACGGAGACATGAATGTCTAAACTAGATTTCATCACACTCCATATTTCATCTGCACAGACTGACTGACACCCCACCAGCATGCCGAAAAAGTCTAATAGATTGCTTTGACTGCAAAACTAAATGTATTCTTTATTCTTAATTTTGTGTCTCCCCACATGTAAAAAATTACCCCAAAATATTATACTGTTGCAGGCTGGCTGTTGCATTATGTTATTGTTTTTATTAAAAAATCAATTTTAATTTAATTGCAAACCAGACGGACAAAAGAGAGCCTGTCAAAACTGTAAATGTATTATATTATGAAAACTTAATACCATGTTTGAGGAGAAAAAACCTCAGCTTAAGGACGTCAGACATTTAAAAGCCTTGTGACTCTGATTAAGACTCAGGTGTGCCAAAACTTTTGTTCGCACCATTAAAAGCAGCAACATCATCTGTCTCCTCCAGTATTTTCTCTTTTAACTACACATTATTTTAGCCCCTTTCAGGAAATTTCTGTATGTGCTACGTTTGAATGAGTCTATTGTTTTAATGTTTAAACAGGAAAAGAAATCCTTAAGACACTATTGTCCATGTCTACGTTGTATGCCTGTTGCGTTCATTTCTTTTGTACTGTATTATTTTGACATGTTCATCACAAACTACACTGATTACCATGTTGTATGTGTGTTTGTGACATAAACAGGGAGTGAGCCAATCAGAAATGAACTAAAGAAAGTGTGAGTGTGTGCACAGTGGCAAGCAGTGTAAAGCTTTTCTGCGTCCAGATGTCTTTAGCTCTCTGTAAGAGTGTGTGTGGGAAAAGTGTGCATTGATTCTGTGTCAGTGTTGCAGTCATACAGTGTGTGTGTTAAGTGATGTCCTAGTGTTGCAGTGGAGTCCCCCCACCTCCTTCTTCATTGCTCGCTATTACATAACACCTTCCACTGCAGAGGAAGAGCACTGCAGAGGAGTCCTGAGATGCACACACACACATTAAAGTGACCATATCAGGCTTCAGTTAGGGTTTATTTTTTATTCTAGGGCTTAATTGATGCATTAATATGTGGTTTTCCAGTTTAAACTGCAAATACATGTTAGAATCTTTCTTTATGCATCAGCACATCTAGCTTGAGACTGAAAATACTCATTTGAACTCTTCCCCCCATCCCACTCTGCTCTGATCAGCCAGCATGTGGAAAACTTCTGCGGGGCCAAACTAACCCAGAAACACCACATCACTGCTATTTTTCACAGGCCTTGGATACTGGCTCAATAATCTGTGGAGAAAGATTCACATTGAAAGCATGGGCTAAACAACACGTTTATTACAAGCCTGCTGCTCAAAAATGGCACAGAGTCAGTTACTGCTACTGTGTGACTGCATCACTGATACAACAATAGCGGTCCATCTAATTTATTATGATGTGAAGTGGCAGTGCCTTTGTGTTATATCTTACATACACAAGGCTCTCCTTCACAAAAATGAGCTACATATATCAATCTATTTTATTCTCTGATTAACTGAATCATAGCTGCAGGTCTGCTGTCAACCTTTTAGCTGTAGCTATGATAATTACAAGTACTGAACCATAGAGTAACACACAGAATATTGCCAACATTATAACATACATGTATTTCATTAACAATGTAATAAAATAACTAATACAAACAGTATCTCAGAGACTTATTTTAACTTAGCAGTCATGCTCCACTTGCTGTCCTTCAAGAACATCTGAAGGACAGTTCTGGCTGCTGCTGCCTCCGGTGCAGGTTGTGAAAGCAGTTGTCAGTGAAGTGCTGTTAACAGATTAAAATATTTCTCTATGTCTGTTGCTGCGATTTTCTTCACAGCTGAAAAAACACTTTGTTGAATACTGATCAGTTCGAATGTGCCATGAGAAAAGTGGTAACAGCTCACCTGAGAGGGTTTTTGTGTATTGGCCAGAATGAACATACACACACGTCACACATGTTCGTCTCAAGCTCTGCGCCTTTAGCTGACTTTAGCCATGGACATTCAGCTTCATAACAGTACAGTCCCAGTTCCCAAAAAATACTGGGATGCTAAAGTATAAAACCAAAATGCAATGATTTGTAAATAAACCATATTTCATTCACAATAAGGCATAGGAAACATCAAATGTCAAATGTTAAAACTGAGGGAAAAAAAGGCCATTTGGAAATTGATGGCAACAGCAGTTGGGACAGATGCAACAAAAGGGTAAAAAAGTGACGTACTGAGAAGGAACATTTTGCAATTAGGTTAATTTACAATAGGTCAGTAACAAGACTGGGTAGAAATTAGCATCTTAGAGAGTCAAAGTCTCTCTGAAGTAAAGATGGACAGATCGTCACCAAAATTTGCATGTACAAATTGTGAAACTATTTCAGACTAATTTTCCTCCTCTAGAGGATAGGGAAAACGTTCCATGTTTCAGCTGGACAATGCTAAACCTCATCCGTGGCTTGTAGTAGAAACATCCAGGTGCTGAACTGACCGGTCTGTAGTCCTAAAAAACAAAATATGTTGAGCTTACAGTTTCAACATTTTTCTATATGGGCTTATGAGATTTGCAAATCATTGCATTCTGTATTTATGCAGATTTTACACAGCAACTTCACACTGTTTATGCATTAGAACCCTGGTTTTACTAGTATTATTTGCTCATTCCTCTCCCTGGTTGCCCTGATTCTAACACTATCCAGGTTTCTGATTGTGTGTGTACTGTTTCTGTAAGTATTTTCCTAAGTCAATTAATTCTTAAATGACGTAACTGGGAATTAATACAGATAATTTCTGGCTGTCTGAACTCATACCATGGTACTAAATTCTAGTTGGGCAAGTTACTCAAAAAAGAGTAAAATATTACTATATACTATATTACTGCCCCCTGAAGAAATGACTGTAATATACCCAATGTATGCCACGAGTGCTTGTTCTTTGTGTAACTGTAGGACGCAGATGACAACCTCATCCCAGCCCTTCTGTTCCTGGTCTATGTCCATGTCTTCATTAATTCTAATATGCTATTTAATTCCTTACACCTCAAAACAAAATAATACAAAATGAAGCTGATTCTAAATAAACCTGGAGTCTGTTACATGTGAATCTGTCAGTTTAGCTCTTCATGAGGAAATGTGTTGAGCAGCAGAGAAATTAGTGCTGCTGTATTAGTGTCTCTATCTAATGCTCCTTGTGTGGCCAGCAGGATCCTAATGGGCTGTTCGATCACTTTGCATGACTGCGAGTGAGGGAGGTGAGGAAAGAGGGGAATCGTGGTTTGACAGAGAAGATGCAGATAGTTTGAAGAGAATAGAAATTTCAGTACAAGAAACATAGAAAGTATTTGTTATTTGAGCCTGCGGAAGTACTGAGAGGTGAAGCGTGTACAGTATGCTTCCTGCTTTACACAATAAAAGATGAAATGTCTCATTTCTTGTGAGTAGAAAGTAAGAGAGGACTGTCACAACATCAAGTTTCCTATAAGACTGATTCACTGCTATTACACAAATGATTTTTTTTCCTATCACCTACCACAATAAAGGCAGCAGACTGTGCCACAATCACACTAAAACAGCAATCACTCTACTGCTAAATTTCATTGCCAGCTCGACATAGTTTTATGGCAGTGTCACCCTGTTGGTCCACCACTTTTCTTTTTAATAAAATGTTTATAATGATAAATTGGGTTTTTACTTTCTACAGATGTTTATTGTTTGGCCAACAACTTCCTAATTGTCTGTTTCTCAATTGTGTGTTTCTCAAAACTGAAAGTAGCAAACTGTTTTGACAGCCTTCTTTGTTTATTGTTCTGGTTGGCAGCTTCATTATAACCAACTGTGTCTAAAACATCAGTATACAATAGCATAAACACTGTTAGTCTAATGTAAGGCCGTGTGACAACCTGCAGCAGACTTGTGAAGTTTGTGTCAATTTAATGTGCAACCTGGCACCTGGCAACCATCTCTAACGTATGGAAATATGGAAGCAGTTAAATTTGTGCTAATCTAATTAGCATCTCTATTTGTTGCAACCTCTATAACAGAGCAATGAAATTAATCAACTGTAGCTTTTTTAGTCGCAGTAAGGTTAAACTATTTGAGTCGCTTTAAGGGCGTCAGTGTCAGTTGAGCAACATTGCTCCAATATCTATAATCAAGAGAAAATGAATGCTGTTGGTTCTGGTTATGATCTGGCATTTAATTTGACACTTTGCTTCATTACCAAACACATACAAAACAAATTCTATTTCAACCAGCCTTCGTCTATGCTTTGGTAAACATTGTTTCTAAACATCAGCATCTTAGTACTGTCATTTCATTGTGTTTAGCTAAACAACCAAGTAACAGTATAACCTCACTGAGTCCTTGTCTGTTTATATAGTTTTACATGTGTTGTCTGGAATATAAAGAAGTTTATAAAGCAAGATTAAATTATTTTTGTTAATAGAAATTCTTAAGGCACTGTACTTCTGTGTAGTTTCCATAATTTGGCAGCACTCACAGCTCAATGTCGAATCACAGTAGTCACATGCCTAAAATGGAAGTTTTGTTTGGTGCATATGCTGTTATGTGGCCGTGTTGACTATTCATTCAAATAGAAGCAGCTCTGTGACTGGATGAAAGTAAATCCCTGTAACTGAAATAATTACAGCATTAGTCTGATTAAAAGTGAAACTGACAGGTATTTCCTGCTGAGAGCACTTAGGATGCAGGGCTTTGTATTCAGTAACAAACACTTGAGAGTGAATGGGTTTTGCTGTCGTCACTGTTGAGATGTTGGAGTCGTAATGGATTATGATGCTCCAGAACAGTCCAGTGCAAAGTCTCCTATTTTTGAATGTTTTAAAGAAATTATATCAAATGACTGTGTGTCGTTAGACTGATATACTTATTGGCCACAGATTGGGATTTAAGTTTTGTGTGTCTCCTTTAATCCTTCCCTGTTATTTGCTTAGTGAATAGATGTATTTTATGGACTATCAACACTCATGCACTAAAGGTGTTTCCTGTGTGTGTGTGTGTGTGAGAGAGAGAGCGTCTCCTTTATACAGGTTGCTGTTGTAATGGTTCTGTTACCGTGGCGACCCATGCCTTGTTGACCAGATTCAATGCATTATGATTAAAGGTGCGCCGAGTTGCCATGGCAACGCTCTGCGTAGGAGTTGCATAAGCAGAAAGCGGGGACCCCTGTGTTTGTGTTTGTGTGTGTGTGTTGGAGATCAACTCTGTAAACATGAAACTAATGGATTTTTTTTTTTCTGTCAGTTTTTTTTCTCCTTAGAAACACTTGTCTGACGTGCTGTCTGACACTCTCTCAACCTTTATTTATCCTGGGAAATGTAACAGAGTGAGTGCTAATTTTCGACAGTGGCCTATATCACAGTGCATTACTCACATTCACACCTGGGAGCTACCCAGTTTAACCACCAGTCTGCTGCTGGTAGGCTTTCAGATGTTCACCTGGAGCAGTTTTCTGTGCTATTTGAGAAACTCAAAATTCACTTGTAAAGCTTGTTTCTTGCTTGGAAATCTCACCTGAATGTCCACATTAGTCTCCTTCAGTAGACGCCCAGATTTTTAGATTTAGATTTTTCTGAGCACTTTAAGGATTTAAGATGACTTACTTTGCCCATATGCATTCTGAAACAGGTTTTACTTGCTGTAACCATTCCTCCTGTTCATACAGACCTTTAAAGGGTCACTACACCCCACCTCAAAAGGATGGGAAATGTCAGGTAATGGCAGAATGCTCTTGTTAACAAGATGATCTAAATAATTTGTCCCATTTAATATCAAATCATGCTATTAACTTCCTAGACAACTATTGTCATAGCCGTCATCACACACATAATAGTCCCCAAAATCAGGCCTGTTAAGTATCCCTCCAACATCCAATGTAAATGATGGTGGCAAAAAACCTAAATCCACCATTGTGCAAAAACATACCAACAAAATATTTTCAGTAAGGCTTTTGTAAAGACTTCAACCTTCCAAATTATATCAATAATTATTAATTATTATAAATATAATATAATTGAAATATTATAATATATAATTGAAATAAAAGTATCAAGTTAACTCAATCATTAAAAAAAACATAATATAAATATGCTTGGAAATAAACGGACTGATAAATCAGATACTCTATTTGTCTATTTGCATTGAATATGATTATTCAAACTGCATGGATTAAATTATGTCAACATTTCAGAC
>OMLM01007692.1:0-14107 GCA_900302695.1 Helostoma temminkii | reverse complement strand
TAGGAAGGCCAAAACTGTAGAACCACCTCTTAATATAACACAGTCAACTAAGACATCACCCACTACGACCTCAATAATAAACTTATAGTTTGAACTTAAAAACTAGATACAGGTGTACCCAATAAAGTGGCCAGTGAGTTTATATCTGTATACACAAAAATGAATAATTACTTGTTAGGACAACAGTAAGAACACAACAATGCATTTTCAATGAATTTATTTGCTTAAAAAAGAAATAAGCATATTACTATGTGAAAATTAAACCACATTTAGCAAGAAAATAAATCAAAATGTGCACTACCTCTGTGCCACTGAAACAGATTTACACTGCTTTCCTAGAACACTCATGCATTTGATCAATGCTCTTTACAAAATAAAATGTGTCTGTCAAATACTTATTGCTCCTTGTCATACTGTATGCTTAACACACTAAAATCATTACAGCTTTTGACTGCTAGTACACTGACTCACACACTTCATACACAACACAGTACTAGATATGGTTGAAATGATGCAGGTACAACCATCATGATGGCAATGTGAGCATCATCTATTTAATAAAAAGCCTGACTACACAAAGCACTTTCTGAGCAACAGCTTTCACTGAGCAAGAAATCAGTGAACACTTGAAATTATGGGTAATAAACAGAGACTGAAACTGCACAACAACTCTGGCTGCACTGCATCTTGAAATGCTCATAAAACACTGTACTTATTAAACGCATGAGGAAAGAGCAATGGTTTTATCTAGAAAGCTTTCAGGAACAAAATGAGGTAATGACCTGGGTTTTAAATTCACTCATTCATTGTAGATAGTAATTATTATCTTAGCAGCTGCTACAACACCAAAAGTCATCTAAGGATTAAACAATTTCTTCATAACTGCATATGGTTTTAAAAAAGGAAAAAAAACAGTGTAATATTCATGTAGTGACTAAAGTGATGACAGTTGACTGAGTTTGGCAACACCTCAGTCTCATTGGATGAAAAAAAAAAAAATCGTCAAAAAAGAAAGAAATTAGAATATCTAAAAACCTTTTTTCCTTAAGTTTCATCAAGGCAGCAGGAATCTCTTAGTGTGTAGGGGAAAGAGTGCAGTACAGGACATCCTTCTTTTATAGTTAAATCTATCTAATTTCATGATAAATTCATGTTCAAGTAGTGTTTTCTTCACAATGTATTACATTAATGCTTTTGTAAAAACCCCACTTCTTAGGCAACCCTGCACCCAAAATCAAGCCCCGATCCCTCACATTCCCCAAGCTTTAGCAAAATCACTTCATCTTATCAATCTGAAAGGACTAAACAGCTGTGAGCAACCAGATCTGACAGAAAACCTTTAGCACTGCTTAAATCTGTGTGTTCTTTCAGATTGATCTTCCAAAGCTTCTATGTAAGCAAAGACACAGGGTGTGAAAAGATATTTGAGAACCTGGGTCATCATCTTCTGCTTCTGAACAAACAAGTTCTGATTTTTTTTTTTTATTCCATGTGGTTTTCCATTACAAAACTCTGCACTTCCTCTTCCTGTGCTTGATGGGCGGGGGGCACAGTACCGCCCTGATGGCTTCGTCAAACACCGTCTTAAGGCCACGCTGCGTCAGAGCTGAGCACTCCAGATACTTCACTGCACCTGGTGATCAGAGGAAAGGAAAATCAGTAACTAGATTGTTTGTGTTTGCGTGACATGATTATACAGCGCAATAAACTACTTAAAGCTTGAGCAGGATTAGTCAAAGTTAAAATTAACAGTTTGACTGTAGAAAAACATCTTTCTATATACAATAATTTTCAATACTCAATAAATGAAAGCTGAAAATTAATTGCGGACAACCAAAGTAAGTAAACAAACTGCTTTAAAACCCAGCCTTGTCCAAACAGAATCTTATTAAACTATAAATCATCAGTATATTTAAAATGATAGACATCAGTAAAATTAGTAAATATTGCAAAATGATACATATAATAGGCATTTTTAAACGCTATTTAAGATATTCATGTGATTTAAAAACCTGAAAAGTGACTATTTTCAGTTGATAAAGAGTTTTTGTGTTCAGTCTGTGCTTACTTATTTCTTTAGCCATGGCCAAGCCCTGAGGGTAGATGATGGGGGAAAGTTTCTTTTCCTTGAGCTTTTCAATTGTGTCCTTGTCATCTCTCAGGTCCAGCTTGGTGCCCACCAGGATGATGGGAGTGTTAGGACAGTGGTGTCTCACCTCAGGGTACCACTGCAAGGAGAGGAAAAAGTCAGCGACTACAGGATGAAGACAAACAAACTGTAGAATGTGGGTGGGTTTGTAAGAGAATAGGTTTCTTTCTCAGTTTCCTGGTTATTATGCAAATTTAAGATTATGTAACTTTTGAGGAACTTATGGGAAACAAGGATACAAACTTTCACCAACATTGAACATTTCTCAATCCTGCTATTTAAATATATGACTTTTATTTGTTCCAGAGTTCAGCACTGGGAAACTAAAACATAAATATGCGACTAAGGGCGTAGTTTGGGGCAGAAAAAACTCAAGAATTAAATTGCACAGGAAAAAAGCAAGCTGTGTTTACCTTGGCACGGACATTTTCAAAGGAAGCTGGACTGACAAGTGAAAAGCAAATCAGGAACACATCCTGAGGAGGGGAAAGATGACCAATGTCAATTTACAATATCTTCATAAACTCAGCACTGTGGAGATGTTTGCATTACAACAAAACAAGAAAAATCACAACCTAATGTTGAAATGAATCAATGCCATGAGACTGAATATAAAGAATAGTGACTAAACCATTATAAACTGATCCTAATGGTTAAATACAAACTGAATCCCACTGTCAGCTCCCTGTGAGTTTTTGCCACAGAGACCAGTTTGTTGTGAGGACAAAGAGAGTTAACAAGAGTCCCCTTTCACTTACTCCAGCCGTCCTCCAGTGTATAGGTACTGTGGAGACAAGCCTCTACTCTGCTGAGTGCAGTTTCTATGTTAAGCGTTACAGGCTAGAGTATGACTCTAAATCAGAAGTATTCATTCTAACATTGTCTGTGCAGGGCAATGGACTGGGACAAGCAGTTGCTACTCTTAGTATACGTACCGTCTGTGGATAGGAAAGTGGCCTGAGCCTGTCATAGTCCTCCTGTCCTGCTGTATCCCACAGACCCAGGTTCACTGGTTTCCCATCAACCATCACATTGGCAGAGTAGTTGTCAAAGCTGTAGGGAGGGAATTTACAACAATGTCACTCGACATGTTAGGCAACCAAAATATGACTTAACTTCCCATCACAACTGTGGGCTAGCTTTGTTGACCACATCACATCTGTGTTACTCACACTGTGGGGATGTACTCTCCAGGGAAGGCATTGGTAGTGTAGCTGATGAGCAAACAGGTTTTACCCACAGCCCTAGCAGGAGAAAAATAAAACAGCACAGAGAGAAGAGAGGAAACATTAACATCAATAGGTTTGTGAAACTGAGGCAGTTTTAATAGCTTATATTGTAGAGTTAACCTGCCATTCTTGACAGATTACCAAATCAAGCAAGACAGGTTTAACCTGTGAAATCTCCGATCATTAAGACCACACTGGAAATAAGCTCATTATTTAATGCTCAATCACTTTACTTGTATTTCAGTACTGGATATTTGCAGTCCATTATTTAACGCTGGCAAAACGTAAGCTTCAAAAAGTTTGTGTCGGTATTCTACGGGTGCCTGGGGCCAAGCTTTTCACAGCCCTATAAAACTGAACAATTATTATATGCAATATTATTATATGCAGCTAAATGTGGCTTTAAAACATACAAATCACATGGGTATATGTTGTATAATAACAAAAGTTGTGAATCTCTTCTAAAATTTTAAATTTGCTTGTTGCCTGATTTACTGTTTTTATTCCAAGGCTGTCTACCCCTTTACAGAAATATATTGACTAAAACTAACTATAAATGTAAAGACTTTTTATCACAGACTGCACTGGACTTTTCAGGACTCTTAGTATTGCTGATCAGACTGTTCAGTTGAACTAGGCTAAAATGAGCTGTGATTTTTTTCTGATTTTTACATGCATCAGTTGAATTAAACAGTTGTGCTAATGCCAAAAGCATCTAAACAGACGACAAACAACACAAACAACTAATTGACCACAAATATGACAAATCAAAACAGCAGCACCAGTAAAATTCACAACCAGCCGAATCTGTCGACATGGCAGTGTGTGTATCATGCCCAGTAAATGGCATGCTGTGACCCAGTCACTCACACCTAACAACCGGAGCATGTGGATAAATCTGTCTGACCCAGCTGGACCAGGGAGCAGCACAACAGCTGTTGCCCGTGTTGGCATGTTAGCTGAGGCTGGTTAGCCGCTAGCAACTGTTGGTAATTGGGTCAACGAAAACACACGTTAGCTTTATAACCTTGTTATACGACTGTAACCGGACCTTTTTATAGATAAACGGAAGCTTAAAAATGTAGTTTAACTTACCCGTCCCCCACTACCACACACTTAATGGCCTGCATTGGACGGCTCTCTCGTTGGAGACCCAACCAGCGGTACAGCAGCTCAGTCTCAGCTAGCTTAGCGAGCTAACAGCGGCTAATTTAAACCTCCTTGGCGTCGTAAACAAAGTGAGAGGGATTGACTGCGGCTCAGAAAGTTTTCATTTAGTCGTTATACAAAATGTCTGTCTTGTCTCGCCGTCTCGGCAACTCTTGGGTGAAACTCTAAAGTTGGACGACAGACAGGCAACACCCAGGAAAAAAACTCTGGAATCAAGATTGAGGAAAAAAAACGCCCACAGTTGGGAAGCTGCTGCTCTGAGATCCCTGGAAGTCATATCCGGTCACACCAGGACGGTCCAAACCTGCCATCTACTGGTTACACCTGTGACTAATAATTAATTTTTATTAATTATTAATAATTATTAGAAATATTGTTGAGGAAAATATGACCAAGAAAAATATACAGAAGCTTCCTGCTCTGAAATTTGTTTAGGTTATATTTTTATGTGATTTCTGTCTTTGAAGTCAACAACATAGACGAGATTCTTTATACAACCTCTCATAATAGTGAGAGATTTAGCATACAGTTCATAAAAAGAAGAGGAGTGACTTTGTACACTTAATTATTTGAACATGAATATGAATAACATTTTTGTTAAATTTGGTGTATACAGACAGTGCCACATGTATGCACAAAGTGTTTTAGATAAGTAGCCCACTGTAAAATGACTAGAGAGAGTTTTGAATCATACTTTATAACCAGTTATATCCTTATGATTCTAGTTTGGGGGTGCATGCACAACTTCTCCCTGACTTCCCTGTATTTAAATATATATCTGCCTTTCCAAATAATCTTTTTTCCATTTAATACACGTTGCAGTGTTTGTTTGCCAGCTTGTGCCCAAGAATTCCTCCAGATGACACCCTAACCCAAACTGAAAAACCCAGCAGATGAAAAACTTTCAACAAGAACCAGAGAGACACAGTCAGAGGGACGTTAAATACCATTTACCATGCCATTAATAAGTATACCCACATTCTCCATGCCATTCATAAGTGCATTTAAGTGGAGGTTGTTTACTCATGATGGACTATTTGTGTGATGTTGATATGTATATGTTCTCTTCTTTAGCATGACTCCCACTCTCATTGTATGTCTGCTGGAAATTGGTCCAAAATATTTGTAATGTCACAGTGTATTGCTGTGTTTCATAGTGGGACAGGCAGTGAACCAGAATTAATTTATAGTGAGCTGCAAACCTTTCTCTTTCTCTCTGTTCACTTTCTCTCCCCTAATTGTTAATCGTCATCTCTCTAATAGTCTTTTTTCTTCATCAATTAATTAACTCCATCGTAACCACCAAGTGCAGCATCATCTTCAGTCTCTGCAAACACACAGTGGAGACACTCACTCCCCCACCCTCCTCCACACACACACACACACACACACACACACACACACTAGTAACCTTGACTCTGGATTATGTTATTGGGGGATTTCTCCAGCAAACAACACATTAATGGGATAAACATCAATATTGAGTGGGGGGTAAAAGCAGGGGAGAGAGATTAATGAAGGATAAACAGGCCTGTTGCGAGTACGTCAGGGAGTTTGTAGAACAGAGCAGTCTCACACTGTGGGACTTTAGCGTGTCAAACTGAGAAAATACATTAAAGGGAAAATCTGAGTTGAATATTCACCCATTATAAAGAAAAAACATTTTGTACAAAATCTGTATGTCTCGATTAAGTTTGATCAATCTTGAGTATTTCAGATACCACAAAGGTTAGATTACATGCAGTTTTTAGAACCAGCTGTATTTATCAGCCCTACACCTATTGGCTCTCATATCACAGCTGTTTACAGTCAAATACTAGTTCCTACATGTCGATGTTTGGTATTTGTTACTGTGAGTTTCCAGGCTGCCCTACTGAAATATTAATTAATATTTTGACCTCACATGACTGTGGTTTGGCTATAGATGATTTGGCCTCTTTGGAGTTCTTTCATAGTGAATAAGCTTTGTTGATTGTGTGCGCTTGCAAACTACTGCAGATCAGATCATCATTTCATGTGCTTGTGATATTTAGTAAGTGGTTCTCTAAGTAATCACCCAGATTTAATGACCCCTGCCACCGTGCTCTCATTTGCATAGGAGTCAGATTGACTGTCTGGAGGCAATCAACACTTAAAAACCCTGTAATGGTAAGACTTCCAACAGAGTCCACAGTCTGCTTTCACAAAATATGGAGAAAGGCAAAATTTTTCATGGAGTGAAAGCTAAATGATGTGAATGTCCATAAGGTATTCCCTGGATTTCATCATTTTAGCTGAACTGAGCATATAAAGCAGATGGCTGAGCCCAGCTAAGGCTCTGGTACTTGTGTTGTTGCTATCTCTGGTTCCCACATGATCAATGTAAGCCTATGAACTGCTTGTAATATGATTGTGTAGATAACTAGCAATACGGTAAATCATGTAGTAACTCAAATTTTGACAGCTGATTAATCATTTTACCCGTAGAAGCAAGACTGATTAGGGCATTGGAGATGTGGCTTTTTAATCTGATAACAAATAAATTTTTTTTAATAACAGCTTCAGCATATTTCCGCTAAAGAAGGCACTTATTTAACCACTCAATAGACAAAAACTATTCATTTACAAATGCACCGAATGTGCATGAAACACTCCAAAAAAAGCATTTTCTGAAATGTCTTTGTCTGTAATATTAACAAACTTCTTTTCATCCTCTGAAAGCTGTGAACTGCCTCAAGACGCTCCCTCTGTGACAGAAGGAGTTTACTTCAGGCATCTCAGTGCAGCTTGTTTATTAGCCAGTGGCAGCAGATGTTAAGCTTCCTAAAAATAAACTGAACTTCTGAAGAAGTCCCCACTCTGCTCAGAGTGAAATGGAGTATATGCCAAGCTTTAGTCATGGGTTGAAAGGAGGCTTCTGTGTCAGTTCTTGTGTCCAGTTCCATCTATTCACAAGGCTATTTCATTCTGATAATCAACCATGATTCATTTTTGCAATCATATACAATCAAATAAACTGGTGAGTCACATGCTACTTTGGGGAATATGATGGGAAGTGTTGAGGGACTGGGTCCAAAAACAGCAAAATTGCAGCCCTTTGCTCCACTTGGAGAGATGGCCCACATTTCCTTTGTCCTCCCCATAATTCTCTGTGTAGTTCTAGGTCTGTAGTTGCGCTTCCTTTTTTACTGGCATTGCCTGCTCTACTCGCTAAACCGTTATGAGAAAGGAAGTGTGTTGCATTACTTGTATGTTTGCATTACAAGGAATTTGTGTGGGGTTTCACAGGATTCTTCCAGAACTCAATGGGAATAAACACAGATGGTCTATTCAGCTGTCTACCAGCTTTTAATATCACTTTGTATAAATGTACCCAATCATTATCAGCAGACTAGACAATAAACAAGAGGCCATCGATTAAGAGTAGCTAGCTCAGCTCAATGCTGAATACAGCGTACCTATTGTAGGGACTAATATTTTATAATGTGCTGAACCGTATTAGAAGGGCAGAATAGCTGTTTTCTTATCAGCGAGTCTTAGTTGAAATAAATTTCTTTCATATCAAAACTCTAAAGCTGCATGACTTAGCACGTACATCATTATAACAGTACGGGTCATGACGCAGGTTACTTTCTTACAATGTGACTGCTGTACAACTGCAGCCAAATGATGCACTGGATGAATCTGGTTCCACACAGCATAGGGTCATTTTCTTGATGAGTGCAACAAAAGTTCAAGGCACAGCATTGTTGGATGAGCCTGTTTGGAGCACAGAAAACAGCCTGACTGCCACAGTGATGAAGCATTGTACAAGAAATGATCTAAACCTATAAAAGACAAGCTGGAAAAAACAAGTTTGCATTTGGATGAGTGGTTTAGGGTGTGTGTGTGTGTGTGTGTGTGTGTGTGTGTTTGTCTTTGTCAGAGCTTGTACCTATACAGGTATGTGCCTCTGTGTGCTAAAAAGCAGTTGTTGTTCTTTGAGATTCTAGTGTTTGTTCTTGACAAATTATTGTAATAAATTTTTTTGGTGTGTCTACTCTCCCTTAGGGTTTGTGATCTTCTACATTTCCCAGGAAACTTGTTCTACCACAGAAGAATTGCACAGTTTTACTCTATCTTATAATCTCAAAAATGACAACAGCAAGTTTTTACCAGTGAAGATAAAGTGAGACTCCTGTATTTTGTTGTTGTTTTCTCATGATATCACATTATCTACTATTATTTGTCCAACTACAGTAGTTCACAGTATAGTTTTTTGTCAGCCGTTGTGTTTGCATAATGTTTTCCTTTGGAGTAGTGTAAAGTTAAGCAGGTGTATTTGCAAACTGTCACTGTGAAGATGGATGAGTAATATACTTACAGTCGGACAGCAGACTCTCACAGATGTTAGTCGTATGGTTCTATGGATGTTAACTGTTGACTTTAGTAGGCCTATCATGCAGTTCATATTTATGGCTTTGGGTGAAACAACTGCTGAGTGGTTTGCTTTGGTGAGCCAAGCCACTATCAGGCATATTTTCAAGTAGTCAAGTAGTGCTAATTTGCAAATGTTAGTATGCTAAACTGGTAAACTTCATACCTGCTAAGCATCTGCATGTTACCATGCATGCATAGAGTTTAGTCTCCAGAAAGAATACTGGCTAAGAAAATTAGCTATGAGACTAAAAAAGTTTGTCATGACCCTTGGTAGCCTGAAAAGTGCTAGTGTGACCTGTAATACATATATCCCAGCAAGCAACAAAAGTATTCAAGATACATCACATTTTCAGATTTGGTCAAAGGTCAAAGTCACTATGACCTCATGTTCATCTCATTGTTGTGAAAGTAACATCTCAGGACTTCCCTTAGTGTTTTTCATCAAACCTTACAGAACGTCCAATTGTAGTCAAGGATGAATCACTTAAATTTTGGTGGTTAGATATCAAAGGTCAGGGTCAGTATGATCTTATGTCTGTCCCAGTCTTGTCAGTGATTTATCTTAGGGAATGTCAGTACATTTGGCACAAACGTCTGCTGACTCATGGATGAACTGATTCGAATATGAGCTGGAACAGACACATAAAAGATACAACTTTTGGGACTCAATTGGTGGAATAACACTCAAAAGTAACCCAGCTCCTTGGGTATTGGTCATTATGAACTTACAATAAATATGAAATAAGCAGATGCAAAAAACACTCTTTGGTCAAGGGGGTATGCTTCACTCAAAAACCTTTAGAAGCAAAGCCCTCTGCACTCCTGCCAAGCTGCTCAGTACTGTCTGTGTCACAGAAGCCTATGATAGCACAAACTGGAACACATAATATTATTTAATAAAGGTTATGGCAATTTTATATATCTTTGTAGAATGGCACAGTGAAAATAGTGTAAAATTACTTTATTTTCTTGACCCTGTAGCTCTTGCTTTCACAAAAAACATAAATAAGCGCATGTACATATAAAGCATGTTCTTCGGGGTCTGGTTACAATCAGGCTGCAGCACATAAACATGGTTGTCCACTCACGAGGGCTTGGAGTCACTTCATCTACAACTCTGCCCTGTACAAGAGATGCGTTAATGTGCCTGACATATGCTGCCTTGTAGGGTCACTTCCAGTTATGGGTCAAAAATTAATCAAGGAGGGTGAGCCAAGTGAGGACAGACTCTTGCATTTTTTGTTGTTTTTGTTTATAATCCAAATTCATTTGATGTCTAAGATTACATATCATCAGAATGGAAACTCATCTCCTGTTCTTAAACATAGTAACATTATGCACATCATGAACAGCAGATAAATTAACTATGTGTCATTGGTTGGGGGAAATAACTGAACTGTGTGATGGAAACGGCTCTTGCTGTACTCCACCTTTTTGGTTAGAAATGTAACCTCTTCCTGCACTGGGCTGGACAGCTCACTTCCTTAACACAAACCCTTTTACTTTTCGTGCATATGTCAGGAATAAACACAACCGGGAACACAGGACAAAAGAGAGGCTGGTGATGAAGTCATGTCATCATCCAGCCAATAAATGTTTCCCTCAGGATCCTGGCTGCAGGCAGACCTTGGAGGGATGTGAGGAGGAATTGAATGTAACTACCAATGCTGTGCGATCAGTATTTGTTCATCCCTGAAGCTTTTGAGGGAAAAACAGGAGAAGAATGTTTAAGTGAGAAACATTTTTAAAGCAAATAATCTAATTTAAGTTCATGGAGGATCAGTAACATGTTATCAACATTTGAAGGTAATTAAATCTGAGCTTCCATGCAATCCATTCACCATTACAAACTAATGAAATGAATATCATACATACTCTAAGTGTACTAGTATTACATAATGATCAAATATGGCCTGAATGGAAATGTGTGTAATTATAGGTGTTTGTGCTCTACTCTTTCCAGTAACACCAAGATGGATCCTGCTGTATGAAACAATGGATTCATGCCTAGGTTACATCATCCTGGCTGTACCAGCAGCAGGTGAACTTTCAAAGCAGGATAACTGTACAGTGATTGTACCACAGAAGTAAAACTAAGGGTGGGAGTAGTACAGTTTTCCATACTTGTTGCATAACAGGTCTCTGCATGAAACGGAAAATCCAGCATATCCAAAACTCACTGTATAAATTGCAACAATCTTGTTGTCTTGGTCACTTGCAGAAGAATAAAATAACTTTGAATGCGTGCTCTTTACATATGATTACACTTTGGAAAGTATTTTATTCTAAACAAAACCACTCACATTCAAGGTTGGATTACTGCACCAAGCAGGAAAAGGGAGCCACAGGGCATCCTAAAAGCATCAGGTTTTAAACTCAACTTTATTATCACCTAATGTTATAACATGAAAACATTTTGTTTTTAACAGCTTTATTATTTTAGTCTATATACATACCATGGTGTATTTGCACGTGGGTTTAGTAATTACAGGGTTACATAATGTGACAAAGGCTCAATTGACATCTAATTTTCTTCAATATGTTGTTGTGATTTAATGTTTAAATCACAATTACTGAAATCTGCTGCAGGAGCTGTAGTTAATGGGAACATGAAGCTAGAGTACATATACAATGTCTGGGTCAACAGGGGGCAGACACCCACATTTTAACCCCTGGCTCCATAACTGTTAATATGACCATGCACACATTGAGAATTTACTGACTATATTTAGGCAACATGGATAAACCAATGTTTGTGATTGAACCCTCAGAAATACATTTTAAGTGACATCAGATGTCGGACCTGATTACAAAAAAGGGTGGAGGAGGGAAAGTAGTCACATCATTTCCTTTTCTGTAACTTTTTTCCATTGTCTCCCTCTAGTGCTGCACAATGAGTCCTCAGCACAACTCCCTTCCTGAACTCTGGACCGCATGCTGGCTCCTGCCTTCATATTGCTCCTGTCAGCGCAATCACTGCTGGCATGGTCAGGGCCTTCCCTGGAAAAGCTTCAGTCATGAGCTCACATAGACAGGAAGTAGTGAAGCTGGATTTCTCTGGCCCTCAAAGGTGCCGTCATACCAGTATCACCCATAACAGATGTGGGGCAGTTGTACTGTGTGAGGTGTCCACGTTTAACATGAACACTCAACAAAATCACAAAACACATTATACAACCCCTTTTAATTCTGATATTTAGAGATTAACTTGTACCTAAACACTGCCTGCTGACTACACCTTTCCAAAGGTGTGGATCATAAATGAAGCTAATTAAAATACAAAATACAACCAGTTGCTGTGTCAATAATGTTAAACAAACTGAAAATGTTGCTTTGATGTGTAAAACACCCACAAACAAACACAGATAGTGACACAATCGGTGATTCAAATTCATGTTTGACCAACACTTTCATCAAGGTAGCATGAGAACTCAGGTGGAGCCATCACAAACTGTTGATTATAGCTTCCTGCACCATTCACGCACGCTCAAATGTTGAATCTATAGAGGTCAACGATGCTTTTTCGGCCATAAAAGTGTGTGTTTAACAAATCAATGCATTTAAAATGGGCAAAAAACCCGGTGTTTGTGAGTGGTATTTAGATAGGTACCAATTTAATAGCGATTTATTTGTGCGTGCGTGCAGGGGGGTGTTGACGGGGCGGGGCGTGATTACGTTGGCGTGGTTGCGGTGTCACTGATGTGAATGCAGACGGAGCAGCTGAGGATGGAGTAAAGACTGTGCTCTCTCACATCAGACACCTCTGAAATATCCCTCCTACAATTACGGACCTTCCTTTAATTTACAGCCAAGCTGCGACTTCTTTTTTCTCCTTTCCCGTTAATTTCGCCACTGACATCTGCGCACCGGTCCGCTTCACCATCTGTGTGGGAAAGCAACAACCGGCTTCGTCTGTCTTGTCAGTGGAAGCCACGAAAATCCTGTTAAAACACTCAGCAAAATCCGTTTTCTGCAAGGTTTCAACCGGACACACCTTCTGCTGGACTGTCCTGTCACTGCTGCGACCATCATGGATGAAGACAATCACGGTAAGCTTGCTTTTTCCATCATTCCCCGCATCGGCTTCCTCTCCCTCTCAGCCCGTGTGCGGGAATGGATGAACGGCGTGAATGGATGTGTGGGAAAACGGATGTGCGGAGATGAAGGTATTTCACCTCCAGGATGTTGTGGTTTTTGCAGACCTACCTAGGAAAACAGACACAGTCGGTTGTCATGATTTAAAACGTGTCATAAAGGAGCATTTCACAGAAATCCATGCTTCTGCTCCTCGCAGGTGAGAAAGACTCTGACTGTTCCTCTGTAAGAACATGTTGAGAAACGCCGAAGCCATGGCAGAAAACAAAACACCGCATTTTTGTCATGCATGCACCTTTTCCATCTGTTTCATGTCTTGCTACAGGCTTTGAAGTTGCTCTCGCTATCTCGTTACGCCGTTTGAAGCCTGTAAACTGGTGGAAATTGATAAGATATCTGACTGGCAGCCTTCCGTCTGGATGGCAGCCTTAGCAGGATCACTGCATCCTTTCACAAAAAGATAAATCATGACAGTTAAGTGATACTTGTAGAATACAGTCGCTGAATATACCACCGACAAATGTTAAGGTGCAGAAAAGTTACTCCTAAAATGTTAAATTCCATCAACTAATTATTTCGACTCTAGAGAGAAATATTATTAGGAGGAATTCCATAAAATTTGACAAATATGACAAAAGGGTCATAGATCTCATTATTGAACTGCACACATACGATATAAGCAGATATTTGACAGGGTTTGTGGAGCTTAAGCTTCACAGTGCCACAGTGGAGCTGTAGCGATGTCCTGCATGTTGAAAACTGAAAACACAGCACTTAGTGCCACAGCCTTAATGGTGCGATTTCGCTGAATGAATTGAAGCTGTGCAGACACATGTCCAACCCAGATTACTGCCCACATGGTGGCCGCAGCTCGGTCTTCTATCAGTTATTATTATCATAGAGGGAAAGTACACACGTACACAAAGCTTCTGTGCAAAATAATCCTAACCGCCTTGTGGCCTGAAGGTTTTGGAGGCAGCGTAGTGTAAACAAATGGCTACAGTGTGATAACAGTTTGTCAGTTAAGCTGAGAGATTAGCAGAGACAAAAGACCCTCATCTTAACT
>OMLM01007690.1:0-22729 GCA_900302695.1 Helostoma temminkii | reverse complement strand
AGATTGGGTGTAAAGATGTTTTATTTGAAAGGCAGAGGAAGTCAGGAAGCAGGAATTAGAGCAGGGGTCAGGACTGGATTCACTTCCAGGTTGGTCACAGTCACTACAGAAGAGATGTATGTATTACCCACTTGTTATCCGTTTATTACATAAACATTATAAGAGCTTGAGCAGGGAACTCACCAGACAAACGATTATTCAGAGAGCAGATATTAGTCTGATGGTTTAACAGATTAAGTTCAGGGCAGAAACAAGACAAGGTCTGAAAAAAAGCCAGGTTGTCAGAGTTAATATGATTTTAAAATCCAGAATCTACAATCAACAAACAAAGTCTAGTAGCAGGTAACAGGTCAACTATGAGCTTAGGCAGACTTACAGTTCAGTACAGTACAGGTGTTAGACAGGTTCAGGGGCAGAGAGAGGTACCCATTCCAGCTCAGGTTTAGTTTTTTCAGTTTTTTTATTTTCACTATTAAAAAAACAAACAAACAAAAAAGCATAATGTTTTCTAAAACTAATGATTCATAAACACTAAACTAGTGCTGCAGTTCACATTGTAGGACACTTCCCCCTCAGCGACGGCCTCCTGACCCAGACAGAGGACCCAGAAGAGAAGCAACTTTTTTTCAGAATTGACAGATCATACATTTTTTAAAAACTTTTTTTTGAATTCCAGATCTTTGTTTACAACAAAGCGCATGTACAAATACAACACAAAATACATGTTCAAAGTCTGTATGAGCCAGCGGGCTTCAAAGTCCATAGTCCATTCATTCATTTATTTTTCCCAGAGGATCTTAAGCCATAAGTCTTAAATGAAGTTAAAAAAATATAAAAAAATATATTCCATTAAGATACTGAAGGTCTTCTGTGCCTTTTGGTTCTTCACTTTTCTAATTAAGGTGCCATACTGTGTGACTTCCACAATAAAACAATGAAAGCAGGGTTTGGAGCCAGAGATTTAGATTTATAGATGTGAAGTTAAGATAACCAGCAGTTGAATTATGTAGGAGATATTCATCACTATTCCACTGGAATAGTGATTTCCATTGGAAAGATAGAACATTAAATCAAATACATTAAATTATACACTGACTTTCATTTTACTTAAAATAAAACTTTGCATTTCTATCCAGAACAAGTTCGAATACAAACAGTGAAGAACAAATAAAAAGTGGAAATCACAAGAACAGTCTGTATTCAACTGAAATCATTCTAATATTATTTGCCAGGAAAAATGCACTGTAACATTTTAAAACACACGTCTTTAACTTTATTGCTAATGCAACAGTTATGCTGGATAAAACAAGCTTTCTTCCACTTTATATAACCCACAATGGAGAACCAAAAGTGTTTCTAATGTGTCTGCCACTACATCCTGAATATCAACACCTTTTCCATTTTAGGAGAAAGTCAGTGCCACAATGAGATTGAATAGATATGTGGGAAAAGCATTGGAACTATAAATTCTATAATCCACTTTACCTTTAATGTATCATTAAGGGTATTTAAGACCAGAATGTTGAGACCACCTTGTTCTTTGCTGCCTTAAGTTAAATTTTTTTAAGATTTCTGAAGAAGTTTTTTTTTGCCAAATGAATTCATATGGAATGTTGTTCAATATATTATTATACATTATTTGGTACATCAAGTGATAAAGAGATGTATAGTGATCTAGTCCTTCCGCTTTGGATAACAAAACTCTACCATATATAGAAATATCTCGCATTAACCAGGAGTTTATTTTTTTCTCCGTTTTTCAATTATAGGATTATAGGTTTGTTTTATTTTGTTGTTCTGCATCCTTTGCAAATAATTATTCCTCTTTAGAGGCTTGTTTGCTGTTCTCTTTGTGCAGTGTTGTCTCTGCTTCAGTGAGTCCTTCACTCTCCATCTTTCTTTTCCCTTTGGTTTCTGTGTGAAATTCCAATGTGTGCATGTGACATTGCAGATTCATGTCCTTTCATGGGCATTGGCAGGGTGTTTATGAGCAACATCATGTTTGTTAGGACTTTTGTTAAGAACAACTTTAGAAACAAGTGAACACTTAGGCCCAATGTTTTTATCTTCCAACAGAAAGGTGGTTCTTCTGGAATGGACAAATTCACTCAGGCACATAAACACATCACGAAGTATCACGCATACTTATAGGCTCACTTATGGTGAATTGGCTGTGTCTAATCATCTCGACTGGATGGATTCAGGCTTGTATGAGTGCTCCACCCACAGTGTGTGAGGAACACTGCCGCAGGTCCTTTGTTTCTGCTGTGATCAGACTTTGGCCTCTATTGCTCCAACCAACCATGATTTGATGTTGCTGTTGGCTTAAATAGAGTAAAATGTTACCTTAACTTACCTTACCTTATCTTACCTTACCTTCCCTTCCCTTCCCTTACCTTACCTACCCCTATCCTACCTTCCCTTCCCTTCCCTTCCCTTCCCTTACCTAGGTTCATCTTCAGTGATGGTACCTGGGGACTTTAGTCGTCTTTCAGCTTCATACACCCTCATTCAGGTGGACAAATCCTGGCCAGTGCCAAGTAATATACCACCCCAGCCCCTCTCTGCTGCCTTTATTGTTTCCAGTGATTCAGACTCCAGTGATGCCTAGTAGACTTTTCACAGTAAATATCCAATAAGGCTGGCACACACACTGAGCTTGCCACCCCTTTTGTGACCCTCATCCACAGGTCAGCATATTCTGCCTTTGGCTGACCATTTAATCCCTCACAATTCTAGTGGTGGGGTTTTAGGAAGGTGGAGGATCTGGGAGCTAAAGTGTGTCACCAGTCCTGGCTCCACCTGCTGTTTCTCTCTCTCTCTCTCTCTTCTCTGCAGGTATCCACAGCCCTAAAGCTGTGTATTCCCAGTGTGCAGTTGCTGGCCCATCCTACCTGCCAAGTGTTGTGTTGTTGCTTGTTGTTGTTATTGTTTTGTGACTTGACTGGTCGAGGCAGATGGTCGCCCACCTTGAGCCTGGTTGTGCTGGAGGTTTCTTCCTTCTTAAAAAGGGAGTTTTTCCTCTCCACTGTTGCCTAGTGCTTGCTTAAGGACGGTTGTTGGGTTTTCCTTATTATTGTAGAAACATTAAGAAATCAAGTGATGGGAGTGAGCTGCAGTCAAGTGTAAGATGGATATAATTCATATGTGTATGTCATACATATTGTATGTCTTCTGTATGTCAGCTGAAAGCAAATAATTTTCCTATAACAACATAATTCAATTTTGTGGAGAGACAAAAGGACAAAAACTGAGCAACTCATTAGACACAATTACAACTAATGTGTCTCCACTTAAAGCTTAAACTGTTTCAGCAGCAACTGCCAAGCTGTAAAGCTGAAGACTGCTAATTGATGCAGTGCCATCAATCATACCACCAGCCACACTTGACATAAGGTCAAGGATGGGCAAACAAACAGATGAATCAGTGGCTGTGTGATTTCTGTTGTACATTGTAGTAGAGTAAAATGCTGTACAATGTCTTCTATTGCTACATTTTCTATTTTATATGAGTTATTTCTTGTTATGTCTTTGTGTTCGCAGAATCTCAGATATCTGGACTGATTTTAGAATGTAAATTAGATTTCTGTATAGTATTTCATCACATATGGACTCTCTCCCAATGACAGCTGGGATTGGCTGCGGCACCCTTGCAACCCTTAACAAGAAAAAACCATTAGGATAATAGATGGATGGATGATTTTACAACATATGAGTAGAGGTAACTAAACTGTGATGACTACAACAAAAGATATTTTAAGCAAATATTGTAAAAATGTTACGTTTTTTCTCTGTACGACTGAAAAGTAACATAAATAAATCTCTTTAACCTGTTGATGACATTTTGCTTCCTTGGTTACTAACTGGCATTGATAGTGGTCCGTAGAGAGAATGTGAGGCAGTATGCTGAGTGAATACAGGATGAAAGGTCTTTGACTGTCAGGACTATCAGACCAGGCTTTTATTATGAAGAAACTACTTCCTGTGTCTGGGAGCTTTCTCTCTTCTTCCCTGTCTCCCCCACACCACCTTTGATAAGCAGCTCCGCATTCCAACATTCTTACTTTGTCAGATTGTCTTGTCTGATCTGCAGTTCAGAAGCCGACTCTAACTTCATTAGTGTTTTACATGGTTTGGTTCAGTAACTCACAGCACATGGTTAGGGTCAGAGAAATATTATGGGCTGGGTTCATAAAGACAAATCAACAGTCACTTCAAACACATCTGCATTTAAATTTAAACACAAACACGACCTGTCTCTGAACATAACTGTTCATAAATGCCTAAACCCAACCTCTGACAGAGCTGTGGTCTCAAACTGAGGTCAGCTGCTTGTCACTCATGCACATAATGTGCCCGCCTTCCTCCCAACCACATTTTTGCAACTTGGTTTCACCTAATAAATGTGAAACTTCATTCAGTCACAAAATATGTTGTATAACATAATAATAATGACACTGGCTACAAAAACTGCAATTGGAGTTCACTTGTACAGGAAGACAGGGCTGTCAGAAGACTCTCCAGCATTAGTTTGGACTGATCCTGCTGTTTTCCTGTCCTGATCTCTGCTTCTGCCTCTGATCTGATCCTCTGGCTTTGACACCTGGCTTCTGACCTTCTGGAACTGTCTGATTCTGGCTCTGACTCCCTGTCTAATTCAGATTTTCTGGTTGAATCCCTGGTTCCCACCTGAGGCCAAGTGTGAATGACTGTGAAACCCACTGGGTAGTGATACATTTTGCTGTAAACCACCTCCTCTGTTTACTGGTGGTTATTCAATGTCCTTCCTGTCCAGAATATAAACATTGCAGTCTTCAAAACAGTCCTTGTCTTTGAGGTGAAGATGCACTGCTGAGTCTTGTCCTGAGGAGTTTCTGCCTCCAAGTCATCATTAACAATAAGACAGAATATCATCTCGACATCAATAACCCAACAGCGTGACTTCCTGTGCTCACCTTTCTGTTTCCTGTGACTAGTGTTGGTGAGCACCACCTACCAGTCAGAAGGTTCAGGTTCCTGGATTCCACCTCTGCACCCAGATTCAGCCTTCCAGTCCTTCTAAACATTCTAAAACATCTTAAAACTACCCCTTTGGTGCCCCCAGCGGCATTCTTCATGGTGGGGATGGTGTGTTCATGATGATGTGAAATGTTTACAGCATATTTCTGGTCTCATCAGAACATGGATCATTTTTAGTTGACTTCATGCCTTTTAAACCTTTTGCCGTAAAGCTTGGCAACAGTTGTATGTACAGCTTTTGTCCAGGACACAGATTCTGTCATTAAGCTCACATAATATTGCAACCACTTAATGGAAAATGCTGTAACTTTGAGTGTAAGTGCAAAGTAATTTTGACATAATGGTCATGAAACATTCATTGTCAATGTCGAAAATGATCAAAGCATGTCAATGACATGTGTCTCTTTCAGCCTCTGACTGGTGCCACAGTGATCACTGGTTGGAAACAGAGGATTCAGGTTTCAAGTCTTTTAAGAAGACTGTGTGATCCACTACAGCTTTCATTACTCAGAAAAATGTTTCAGCTACAGTGGAGTTCAAACAAACTCTGATTAAAAATCTGAGGCAAGTCAAAGCTTGACTGCTGGGAGAACGGCTTTTTGCATATTAGACAGCAAAAGGTGCAACACCATCATCAGTGATACATCCCCTGAGAAAGTTTCTGCACATAAAAGCTGCATCCCAATGTGCGAAATGTTTGTCACCAAAGACTGAATGAGGTCCTGCTGTGCACAAGAGCAGACACTGCAAGTGTCCTACTATTTGAAATGCTTTAAACTTTATGTTGTTCTGTTTCTTTCTGTTTGTTTCATGTTCCATGTCACAACTCTCTTTCTCACTGTTTTATTAAATTCCAGTTCAATATAGTCTGTTTATTGCCATCATTCACTGTAACTTACATAATGTTAAAGCTATTAAAGTATATTTTCATGTATACACTTTGTATTTACTTCTTTTGCAATGATTCTCTATAGAAGAATGTTTTTTGAGCATATTTATTATTTACATATTGTCTGTAGTTTTTTAGTAGATACATTATACATAACTGATGTGTGAGGTAGCCTCACAGAACAGCAGTGGAGAGATGCTACTCAAGGTTTTTCTGCAGGGTGCTCCCTTCTAACCAACCAGAGGATCCAACACCATACGTCACAGGTTATGCAACCTGCATGCATCTGTAAGAGGCCACAAGTTTTAACCATGATGAATGGTTTTGATGTAGCAACAATACTTGACTCCCCAGGTGGACAGCTAGATGATTTCTAAATGTTGAAACTCTTTTTCAAGGGAGAAAGTGACAAGTTACATTATCATTACATACTGAAATATAATTTGCATTGCTGTCAGTTTGTCTGAAGGTATATTATAGAGTCTGTGGCACCTTAATTTAACAGAGGTATACATACACACATACATACTGTAAGTCCTACTGTAATTAATCCAACTGAACATGCAGCAACACATTTTACTCAAGATACTACTGATACTCAGCAAGCGTCATAGCAACCTGTATTTTTAGATTATGAGACAACCTGTGGACAAAAGTTGATGTTTCTGTATGAAAACAATTTCTTGTTTTCAGAAAGAGAAGGTTTCATCGTCATCGTCACAGCCACTGATTCATTATCACAGAATGTGATAAATAAACTGATTAGCTAAGCGGAAATAGAAAAGTCATAAGGTAATACACCAAATGGACGCTAAGGTCCACCTTCATAACAAGCAATAAAAAGACCTCACTTGGTGCTAAAAAGCAATTATAGTTATTACAGCTAATCTAAAAACGATTAGATCTCTCGGTGAAATCAATCAAAACCCTTAACCTTTCCATGAAAACGACCAGAACCAGAAGATTTTGTAGTTTAATTGCTTCCAAAAGAACAGCAGGTTTTATGACTGACCAGAAATAGTCACTTTGTTAATTATTTTAAAGGTATATTTTCTTAAAAGTAATTTAAAAAAAAACATTAGTACTGTTTTTTAATATGTTTCCTAATGCTAATTGAAAAAGAAAACTGATTCTTAGAAAAAAACTTTTGCAATGATGTTAAAACAGTTGAAGACATGGATCTGCTCATGAAACACATATTCCTATGTGAGCACTAATGTTTGACTGGTGGTGTACATTTGCCTCCAAGTGGTCAAAATTCACTGAAGTCAGAGTTTGAGGTGGCAGTGAGTGATAGCATTAGTGTTACTTCAGACACTCTGAGGACAGATACACACTTGAGACTCCTTGATTCACATGATGCTTCCTTTTGTTGTTTAGTCACACTGTATCATGCTGAGAAGGTGACAGTATAATTACAGCCACACTGCACAGAGTGGGCGAATTCTCAGAAAGTTTTTCTTTGCCATGTCCTCCGTGTAAGAGCGTGTATTTAGCCTTCCTGCTCCCCTACTGCACACCAAGCTGTAATGCAGTGATCCGGTGACAGATGCTGTGAGCACCATACTGGTGTACCCTGATCCCCTGCATGCTTTGATGCTAGAAATACTCCTCATTCATCCTTCAACAGCTTTCAGCTCAGCTCAGTCTGGTGAGAGGCTGAAGTGTGCCAAAGAACAAATGAAAGCCATTCATAGACGTGTCTTAGTGCTTGTGCAGATGGATTTTAATAATCAGAAAGAGAAATAGAGAACATGGTTGGAATACATGAAAGTTATCAAGCAAAATTCTCATTTGCTCAGTCTGTTCTTTAGATCTCAGTCTCCTGATGCTTCGGTTCATAGCTGCAAATGTCAAATTTCTGTCTTCTGATTTAAGATGAAGTAAATGTAAATCAGATTATGTCACAAACAAGCTTTCTAAAAGGCCACTGTGCGAGCAAATGGCCACTTAATCACTCATACTGCAAGCAGTAATTAGAAGAGCATTCCTCCAAGTCTGGTACTCCAATGTCAAGTGCTCTTTACAGCTGGAGCTTTGCAAATCTTCTCTGAGAGTGTGAGCCAGAAACGTTGTGCTCTGCTTTCCTACATCCTGACACAACCATGGTCATATATAGCTATTTATCTTTTAACACCCTTGTTGCTTAGTTGGATCACCTTTTGACAATGAAAAATATCTTGTTGAAACATAGACATGGTCTATTTCTCTCTGCAGTGTTCCTCTTGAACTCTTTTCTTAGGGTAAGCTGCTCTTTTAGTCATTTATAACATTTATTCTATTTACTATTTTCAGGTGCTCTTCTTAACTGTCATTGCACAGGATTAACACCACCATGTGTTTTTAATGTTGTGGGGGCTGGTGGACATTATTTTTAATTATTATATTAGGTTATACCAGATTATTTTTATCGTTGGAAATAGTACTTGACAAATAACAGCAGCTTATTCTTTGTTTAATTCTCCTCAGCAGAACAGCTGTTGTGTTATGGCAGATGTTCAAATTACAGTTTTACCTGATTTTAAATACACCAAAAATCCAAAGGTTGTATGTCAACAGCATTACTGCAAACTGCTAAAGTTTCATTTTTTACTCCAAAATCATTCTAAATGACAGTTTTTCAAATCTCTGTATTCACCTTGAAACACTGGCCTTTAAAATGCAGCACTCATTACCAGTTAGTCACACTCATGTTGCACCTGTGGAAGAACACTTCCCAGCTCTGATCTACGAAGGGTCGGGGACAGGATGCAGAATGATCTACTGAACTGTTTCATGGCATTTTTCAGTTTAGCAGAACACTGTACTGCAGTAACAGAGTTTGCGACTGTTCCTTTTAGTATGTGTGCACTGGTTTTCTTTGCAGTGTTACTTATTGTAACTAAACCCCAATCCTAAGATCAAAACTGGGAAATGCTAAAACTAATTTATCAAAAGAATTAGTAAGTTTACAAGACCTTAAACAATTTTCAGCTAGCTAACACAGCTTTCATAAGGGATTCTATGTTATTTTGCAAAACACACTCACAAACAAAAACACACTGTGCACAGTTGTGCACTTTGATGACAAAATGGCACACGCAGGCCATAACACACCTAGCCTGCAGTTGTCATCACTAACACACTACTGCTGAAAACACATACAGTATATCTAATAAATTATTCATTCATGCAGGGGTCACGGGAGTGCTGGAGCCTATCCCAGCCAGCTTACGGGCGAGAGGCGGGGTACACCCTGGACAGGTCGCCAGTCCATCGCAGGGCATCTAATAAATTAACAGGACAAAATCCATTTCAAATGGATGAGCTGGTTAATGTTTTCAGCAATGGACCGCCACATGTCAGAGATGGTGGATTAGGAGGAGGAGGAAGATGAGGAAGACTAAGAGAACAGCTGTCATATCAGATGAAATAAGAGTATGTAAGTAAGTCTAAATTTGCACTATATCCTACTTTACAGAACAACTCCTGTTACTGTATGTGAGGCATCTTATATTACATAATACATAAGGTCTGTCAAACTGTCTGCACAGTGTTCTGTGTAGACTGTGTAAATCACCACCACTGTACGGTGATGATTTGGGCTTGTTTTGCAGCCACATCACCTGGGCACCTTGCAGTTACTGAGTTGATCATGAACTAGACTATTCTAGAGGCTATTAATATCTTTCTGACAGCTAAAGCTTGGTCGAAATTGGCTTAAATAACATGACAATAACTAAAAGCACACCAGTAAAGCTACATCAAAATGGCTGAAAAATAAGAGTCAACGTTTGGAAATGGTCAAACAAAACAAAACAAAAAACAAAAACAAAAACAGAAAAATTGACTAATTTTCACACATTACTACATATAGAAATGTAACTTCTATTTGGGGTCACCAAAATTAAACAAACATGAATTTCTACACACTTGTACACATCTGAATATGTAACATGTCCTCATGAAGCCGAAACACGCACAGGGCTTTTCCATTATTTCAAATGGTAATGTTTGGAATTGATCACATCAGTGTTTATTTGATGCTCTCTTTCACATCAGCATGTGATAAGTGTGTGTTGTTTGGGTGGATGGGATCAGATTTGAGAAAAGAGAACATGATTTTAGTACTAGAAGTCCTAGCAACTTGTGTGTGAAATTTGGAGAAACAGTTTCTGGAAAAGTGTTTAAACAATTGGGGAAAAAACTTTTCTGAAAAAGCATTTCAGTAAAACTGTAACTACATATCTGTACAGTGTGAAAACGTCTTCTGACGACACTGAACGAGCTAAATACTGTTAGCTAATCTTTCCTAACTAAACTGACTCCTCTTACTCCTGTTATAAACACATTCCCTGACACAAATGCTACAATAGTAAAGAGACCAAGTGCCTTTTAGAACACCTATGGTGCTGTAGATCAGTGTAAGCAGCCTAATGTTCACCTCTAATCTGTGATCAGTGACATACGCACACATCTGACATTAAAGATTCCAGTTAGCAGAGCTTCCTGTGAGTGTCACAGCAGTTACAAAGAGCTTTTGAACTACATTCAAGACTTTGTTTGGGGACGGAGGATTGACTCTGACCTTTGCATAGATCTCATCCTGCTTCCTGGGAACACACTGTGCCTGTGGGAATTGAGCAATTATCACTGCAATGCCAAAGGGAACCTGTGAAAATGTGTTGCTTACAGCTGAAATATTGAACATGGATCAATCAGTAGATGCTGCACTGCATCCTGTATCAAACAATAGACTTAACAAAAAAAAAAGAAAAACCTTTTTGTAGTTGCAGCCTACTAGTTTTCCAGTCTCTTGTTTCCTTGTCTCTGGTCTCCTTTCTTTAGTGGCGCATTTTACCACCATTAACTGTAACACTGTTTTCACATATGCACTTATGCATGTGCTCTCATTTGGGGAAATAGTCTGTTTGGTTTTGGTAAAGTGGGCCCTGGATACAGTGTGCAGGAGGCACGACATGATCCAAAAAATTCCCAGTGGAAATCAATTGTGCGTTGTTTACAGCCCGGCAGAGTAGAGCCAGTCACTAAAAACAAATAGAAATGATGTGTACAACCCTGGTTTCCTGGTTACATTGCGTTTGTACTAGGGGTATTGCAGGTTAAAGTCTGTTTACCGTCAGTGCCAATTAACTTGGACATTTGCTTTCTCACATGCAGCTTATCCAGGTAAAGTCTGAAGAAGTTCAGGATTCATCTGTATGTGTGAAAGCAGCTCATGTCTGCATGTTGTTAAACCGAATGTCTATTGCTTGCTATTTGACAGAACTGTCAGTATTTAGCTAGTCATGTGTCCATACACCCTCCAACTAATTAACATGCTTATGTTTATTTTGTTCAACAGTGTGGTTTCACAGTGTGCAAAAGATGCACACTGTGAAACCACACTGTTAACTGACCTTGCATTTTATCTGACATAGTGAACAGGCCTGAAAGATCCATTTGATGCTGTGTGCTGCAGCACATCTATAAAGCCAATATTCTATTTCTTTCAATCAATGAATCAAACAGCCAATCAATCAATCTCTCTATTGACACCAAAGAGCAATTGGTGTGCAATTGTTCAGCAGTAGGATACAACAAAAACACACTGTAGACTACATCCTACAATGAAGATAAGGAGAAACAGCAAAAGCATGGCTCTCAGATGAAAACCACTTATATAGAAAAGCCTTCATGTTACCATGTCCACTCTAAATGTACAGAACTCTGCAGCCTGTCAGATGGAGCCGTCAGACAGGGTGGACTGTCCTTTTGTTAGCTGCTTTTTATAGAGGTCAGACAGCTGTGATGCTTTACTACTGCCTGTATAATGAACTTTTTTGTTTAATACTGAGACAGTAGTTGATGACTTTTCTTGTGCAGCATATTTGTATTTTGCACAAATTAGTTTGTGGTGAATTATGGTGTATGTATTTAAAGGAGTCCACTGGCTGTTTATTACAGTTCTGACAGAATAAATCACATTTAAAATCAATGCACACATCCATAGTTTTATTTACCTTTAATTAACTGACAGCACCATTTCGTTTTTAGACTTATTTTCTTGTATTGTTTCACCTGTATCATTTGTCAGTGGCATTTTCTGCGTTGCACCAAACATTTACATATGAAAATAAATTTGACATTACACATGTGTACTGTAATGGATTTTGATGTCTGGTGTTGGAAATTTACACAGCTGTTCTTCCCTATAGCAATGGGTTCTCACATACTCTTGGTTGCCAGCAAACATTTTCTCACATTTTCATTCAGATTTAATTTTTCAATCAAGTCTTCCTATTACAATGATTGTCTTAGAGTAACAAGCTTTTGTGTGACATGCTGCCTGTCAACCTGACTGACAGCCATCAGGAAAGCTTTTGCCAGTCAATTTTTGAAGACGGCGTGTGGGAGCTGCTTGTGTTTGTGAGTCTGTGGTCCCCATCTCCCCCTCCTCTTAGCTCATCCTAAATCAAATAGATTGGACATGAAATGAAAGAAAACCCTTCACTTCACTGATGGTAATCAGTTCCATCACAGTACTTACTGAATAATGCCACAGCGAGTCTCACTGTGCAAGATAAAACGTTATTTTTAGACTAATTTAGTTTGAGTGTGTGAATGATGACAATGCAGTGATGGACGTGTTCTGTATCTATTTATGTGACTGTGATTGCTTATGTAAGACAGATAGTAGACTTTCTTCAGGATTAGTTATTACATGATGCAGTATTTCACTTTTTCTGTGGCAGGAGGGACATTAGGTGGCAGGTGCTTGTGAATAAGAATGCCCCCATGGTATCTGTCAAAATAAAAGGGAACCAGAAAGCTGCCTGGTGTCTATGGGTTAATTAGTCTCCATGGGTTTTCAGTGGCTGCTCAGATACCAAGGTGAGCCTTTTTGATGGGCTCAGTTCCTACTGAGACCTGACCTTTGACTCGACTTCACTCTACATAAGGTGGTACAATTAATCTTCAAAGCTGTTGTCATTGTCCATTGATGAGATGATAATGGATATTCTACATAAAGGTTATTTTACATGAATTACAGTGTTTCAAAAATGTCTTCAGATTTAGTATAATATTAGACTAAAAGGAGAAAAGTCAAAAGTGTGATCATAGGATTATAATGATTAAAAGGAAGGAATTAGTTGCCATTTTCTGCATCAGCATTTTGAGTCACATTCTCTGGCTTTGACCTCTGGCTTTTTGTCCTTCTAAAGCTTCTGGAAATTTTTACTAACTTTTTCCCCTAACTAATTCTGATTCTCTGAGACCCTTGGCCTCACTATTATACCTAGATTCTGACTTTTGGCTCCATTATATGGGCATCTTCTTGGATTTTGAGTTGTGGATTAGACTTTTGGACTGTTGTTTTAGGATTACAGACTTGACCCTGTGCTTAGGTCCAACTATTTGTGCTGAGTCTGTTTGTCTTGGTTCCAGCTTCAGCTTCACCATCTTGTCCACTCTCACCCACTGGCGGAAGAGTCTGTCCTCCTCACCTCCCTTACACTGTTGTACAGGGACTACTCAACTTTACACAACTGAATCATCACTGAACAGCTTAACAATAAGCCAGAATATCATCTCATTAATAACCCAACCACATGACTTCCTGTACTACCTTCTCTCTTCTAATGTTGAAAATAATAAAAATAAAGAAAAAAACACTGAAAGAGAAGGTGTGTCCAAACTTTTGACATGTAGTGTACAGCTAAAACACTAAGAACAAAACATTGCACTATTCTGAAGTGGTCTTCTATGAGCCCTGATCTAAATCCTGTAGAACATCTGTGGAAAGAGTGAAACATGCAGTCTGGAGAAGGCACCTTCTGTCTCATTCCTGAGACAGCTGGAGCAGTTTCCTAACAAAGAGTGTGCATTTTTATTTATTATTACTTTTGTCACTTTGACATTATTTCAGTAATCATTGAGAGTTTATCTTCATTTAAGAGAAGGGTACAATTTTGTCCATGCTTGTATGCATGGATATTTACACTGTGCCCTAATTAAAAACTAGTTCATAAAGAATTTTCATTAACAAAGTTTTAAAGATTGCTTGTCTGAAGGTTATTCCAGAGATGTGCAGCCTGTATGGCAAATGGTCTGTTATTGTATGTCTCAAGCATTTCCCTGGGGACAGACTGACTTCTGGTGGACAGATCTGAGAGTTAACGATTAGAAGTGTAAGGATGAAAAGGTTGACAGTGTAGGATGGGACAGGGTGACTGGTGCCTTAAAGATAGCTGATACAGTTTCAGTTCTTGAAATATAATATAAAAATGTATGTCCATCTAAACTAAGAAGAGACAGAAAGTTCTGCCACAACTGTGGGATGGGCTGCACATTCTTAGCATTTCCCAACTAACAGCCCAGGTGGCCATAGTTTCTGGAGCATATGCAACTAAAAATAGAAAAGAAAAATGATACATACATTAGCTTTAATGTCACTGCTTTGTTGATACAATGCAAGCGATATTGTCTCTTGTTAGGTTTGTGTCTGGTGTGTTGTCTTTTAAAATCAAAGCCCAAAGTTCACAATGCACTCTTTCAGCCTGAAGTGATGTAATCATATTTATTGTTTCCATTGACAAATGCTAATCCATACCGGTAACAAGCAAACGAAATTCATAATTTGTCATTATTGGTTAATAATTACTAATTATTTTCGGGTTTATCAAAGCCAAAAACGGTTTTGCCAGCACACAACTATGAAGGCATTGTTGTCTACAATAGTCTACAAAGGATGATCTACAATACAATAATAATTAGATAAAGGATGAGGGTAAACTATGCTTAATAGTTTATTGTAGCAAACTATGAAGAAATCCCTATCTGGTAAATCCTGAAGAGTCCTTAGACAAACTGTGAAATCACTGGGGTTGTCACCTCCTGTATCAACATCCCTAAGAGACATTGCTGGAGGAGTAGATCGGATGCAGCTTTGACAGAAGACACATATGGATGTGACCGAAGGCATGATTACCAAGTAGCACATAAAACAAGCAATGACTGAAATAGTAGCTGACTGTCACAAAGAAAGACACTTGACATTTTAATGGTGACCAAAAATACATGTAATATTAATGCTGAAGCAATGCATTAAAACATACAGTGGCACTCAAATTCGGCCTTCTTTGCAAATTAGCAAAATGCATAAACTTTCAGCTGTTTGTATCTAAAACCTAATTTGCCACTACTATTTATACAAGAGCAGTTGTATAAAGCTTTCAGTGATACCAGAGGGAGCTGTGTGAAGTTAGATAGGCAGCGTGGCTCCCTCAGAGCATTGGAATCTTAAAATGATGGAGGTATTTGAGTCCTGTTGATGCTGGGAGCTTTCTTGTAGGTGCAAAATTGTAGGGTTTCACAAGGAAATGTGGTTCTAGGGGAAGGAGGGACCAGGAAACCACGAGGGCAGCACTTAGAAACCTGGGAGGTTTACTAGAAGAAACAGTCTGTCTAATCTGAATTTAAGTGTTGCTTTGATGTTGGACTTTTGTGTTAATCCCAGATTGTCCATAATAAACACCAGAACATCAGAAAACCTTAGGCCTCAGATTATTAGACAATCAGCCTTGTGCATATCATCGCATGTGTGATCTCTCTGTCGGCATCTCTCTGTCATCCTCAGCCTCTGAGCTGTCATTCCACTGTGCAGTTGTTGGTCCAGTGTTTTGTCTGCTGCTTGTTGTTGTTGTCTCCCTCCCGTATTGGACACTCAAGCAAAAAGAAGAGTAGAGCTGTGAACCGATGACCACCTGGTGGAGAATGGGATCATATGATGAGGCAGAGCTGCCAGACAGACCAGGAGCTGTGAATTCATGGCTTGAACTGGCTGTCCATGAGGCAGAAGACTGTCTCAAGCACCCCAGAGGAGGCTGAGGACATGGAATCCCAGCGGATCTTGTTCAAATCTTTCACTGTGAAAACAGCTCCTCTGTTGTGGTTACAGGTTGTCACCCATGGTGGCCACACTACACTACTAACCACTGGTGGACATCAGCAGACAAATAGGCTGTCAGGCTGAAGAACGGGAACTTTTGAACATGTCAGTAAAGGGTCTCCTGAAACAGCAGATAGGTACTGGCAGCCCAGAAGAGCTGCATCTAGGGATGCTTGCCTGAGCTTCCTGCTTGCTCTGAGGAGAAACAAGAGCTTGGCACATGTGTTCAGTAGGGGAGAAAACTGCTAGCCCTTTCTGCTGCCTTATTAGTGAGAGTGTGGCCCCCAGAGAGTTGTGTATGAGTAGGCCCTCTCACTCCTACAAGTTTAACTTACCTGTAGTAGGCTGCAAATGTCTGCAAATGAATACATATTTCCCTGAGTGCCTCAGGGCTCTGTTCTTGTCTCTCTCTTTATTGTAGTTTTACATCCTGGTCAAATTAAGATGACATCACTTTCAGATCATCGTGGTCTCCTTGAACACAATTCCTCCGAGAACACAGTTTCAATAAGCACCAACACTGGCAGCAAAACTTTTCACACGACTAAAGAATCAGGTAACAGGTAAGTAGCAAAACAGAATATTTGCCAGGAAGCTCTCTTAAGAGAGAACAGACCAGGTATAAAACTTATATACTGGAACAGACGGGGTCAGACAGGTGAACCAGATCAATGGTTATTTAGGTAAAAAACAAGCATGGTCAGCTCCAGAAAAACAGTCATCAGTATCCAGTGTCCACAAGCCAATATTCATAAAGCTCAGGTCAGGCTATCAACAAGGTCACATAGCAATTAAGATCAGGGGGGTTCAAGGACAGAAGACATGTTCGGGTCAGAACAGAGTCATTACCAGAAGCTCACACAGGTTTGCAAAAGCTGGAGAGTCATACGCTGGGTCAGGGTTGTTAACAGTCTGGCAGAGTTGCAGGCTTCAGGTGCTTTCACATCTATAGGTCTTAGTTCATTTGAATTGAATTCTAGTTTGTTTTCCCTCTTGGTACAGTTAGTTTTGTCTAGTGTGAACTCAGTAATCGCACTCGAGTGTACACCAAAACAACTGTACTGAGAAACCTCAAAAGAGTGGGTCTTCCTGTATTTACTTTTGCCTGTGGCAAACCCATCTGACCAATAAGCGGAGAGAACGTTCTTGTGTAGTTTGAAGTAACACATTTTGGTACACTTGGATTCTTCTCTGTGCGGTAAGAAATTGAACCAAGAGGAAAATGCTCATCTACTGATTCGGACCAAAGCTCGCACTAAGGTGTAAAAACTATCTCAGGTGTTATTAATCAAGTTGACTGAGTGAGAGAAGTGCACCAGGGAGAGAGCAGAGACTGCCAGGGTGTAGATACGACCAAATATGGAAAGTAAACAGGAAGTCAGGCTGGAAAAGCTGACAAGCTGACTGTTTTGTTCCATTCTTCCTTTTAATAATTTTGCTCCGCTCTTGCATCATCTAATGTGTTGCTCTATTACAGTGTTCTCAAATTGGGTTATGTGTAACCCTAGAGTACTTGAGGGTCTATAAGAGTTTTTAGTTGCTCCAATGTATAATTGCTAAAATAATTATACTTAACATCCATAAGTTCAATAAACTACATTTTGTATTCAATATGCCTTTTTCAATGTAGTTGTTAACTGCTGTAAACTGTGAAAATGCAGTCATGACCAGTGTCGGTCAGAGTGGCTGCCCTGAGATTCACTCCACAGTTACAGTGTGAACCTGCATTTTCTAAAGCCTTGCAGCAAGTAGGTAAGGCTGGATGGTGTTGAAGACACTTGAAGGCACTTGCCCTGCCTCTGCAGGTGGGTGTATGCTCAGTGCAGTAGGGATATGATGGCATCATCTACTGTGTGCCTGATATGCAAACTGCAGGGGGTCCAGGTGGTCTGACACCTGGCACCTCAGGTGCTGCAGAACCAGTCTCTTAACTGTCTTCATGATATGTGATTTTAGTGCTACTGGTCTAAGAGTACTGGGCTGGCTTGTTTTTGCACTGGTACAATACAGGAAGTTTTCCATAAGTCACACAGTTTTTTCAGCCTCACAGAGAGGTTAAGGAGGTTGACTTTGAGTACTCTAGGGCTCCTCTTCCTTTCTTAAAAAGGGAGTTTTTTTATCTTCACTGTTACCTAGTGTTGCTCAAAGCGGGGTTGGTTGGGTTCTCTGTAAAATTGAGTTGTATTGTAAGGTCTTAAACCTTAAATTGCTTAGTGCCTTCAGATGACTTTTGTTGTGTATACATGCGCTATATAAATTTAATTTAACTGAATTGAATTAAACTGTAAAAGCAAATTATCACAAAAGACTCAATATCAGTGTCATCTTAGTATTATTGAATAACAACTAAAAATTGGTTTGCCGTGAATTCACTGATGGCTTGTAAACATTTTAAATGTAGCATTTTAGTGTTTTTCAAAATGATTAAATCTGAAATTAATAATATGTGACTGTATTGTATATATTTACACGAGCATTTATTTTTGTACCAAAAATGTTTTGCAGTGGTTGGAGGATACTTAACAGATAAGAACATTTGAAAAGGGGTATGTTGTTAAACCACTGCTGTTCTGTACACATAACATCTATTTCCTGCCTCTCTCCTTGGTTTCACCTCCTATTGTTTCTTCCAGTTGTTATCCCATTAAAATTTTTTCTTGTATCATTATGTTTGTACAGAGCATGTCTATGGTGTACATATTGTAAAAACAATTTGTGAACCTTAGCAGAACAAAGAAAGTTGAAACAGGTTTTGTGCTGAGGTTTATGAGTTTCCAAATCTCTGTCACTTCTAATTTTCAGGAAGAGTAAAAGTAGAAAACCAGTCTCAGATTTGTCATGCAATAGGTAATAGAAACATCCAAGCTCATTGTGAAAAAATCCTGCTTTCCAAAGCCAGTTAATCACTTTCTGATGAAAAATACCAGAGTTAATAACTACTTCTCCTTGAGAGTCCACAGCACCACTGCCATAGAAAACAATGGGCAATTCAGAACAACTGTAAGGACCTGTTGATCCAAAGTCTTAGGTGGAACAAGGGAAAATACTTTGAATGCAAATGTAAAATCTGTGTATGTTAGTGTGCAAACAACATGATGCCTTAAATTATACTAGCATAGACTGATTTGAAAGCAAATTACTACACACATAATGTAATAATAATAATATACAATATTCACTCTACTTAAAGTGAATCTTTTTTTACAGCACTGAAACATGGTTGATTTAAATGGACTTTTGTGACACTGATCAACAGAAAACGTCAAAGTGATAACAGAAAGTAAGACAAAGTAACACAAAGTAAAGTCTTTTAAAATAAAAAAAATAAAAAATAAAAGAACAAAAACAGAAAACATGATGGAAGCAGTGTTATGGCACAGGCATGTTTGGCTGCCAATGAAAGGGGATTACTGGTGTTTATGCATGATGTGACTGTCACATTCAGCCAAATGCTACAAACTGATAGGGCAGTGCTTCACAGTGCATATGAACAATGACCCTAAACAACCGTGAAAGCAACTCAAGATTTGTTGAAGGCAAAAAAATGTAATATCCTTCAATAGCCAAGTCATTCACCTGACAAGAAACCACAAACAAGCAGCAACTGAAGGTGGCTGCAGTGAAGGTCTGGCAAAGCAGCTCCAGCATTGATGCTCAGATTGTGGTGATGTCCATGTGCTCCGTCATTTACTACAAAAGATTTTCATCCAATTTTAAAAAATGATGATTATATTTACAATTATGTCACTTTGCCCAAATACTATTGAGCCCCTGAAAATTGAGGTACTTTGCTTAAAATGGTTGTAATTCCTATATGCTAAACGCCATATTTTTGTAAAGCCTCCTAAAATAAAGCTGAAAATCTACACTTTGATCACATCTTGATTATTTATTTCATTATCTATTGTATTGTGTGGTGCTGTATAAAGGCAATATAATAAAAACTCTGTTGTTACCCAATTTTTTCTGAACCTAACTGTATGAGACCAGTTGACTGCACTGATGATGATGATAATTTAAGTGATGATAGGGGTAAATATTTAAGTGTATAAATGTAATATGTTTAAGTATATGTATATATATTTTAATAAATGACTGTTTTATGACTGTTTTCAGTTAAATAAAACAGCTATAATAATAATAAAAACTAATTAAAAAAACATTCTGTGCCTGCCTCATGTCTCTTACATTGCATTTATTATTATTTGTTATAACAAAATGATTTGTCATATTGTTATCTTCAGTTCTGATTAAAACAGTGAGACTAGTTTGGGTAAAGCTGCTGATAAGTACAGGGTTTTCACCTAGGTCCTTAATTATGTATTGTTCTGTAAGCCATAGTAATCTTAGACACTCAATAAGAAATGTGTGTACATTAACTAATTTCACATTTTAGCATTTTGTATTATCTTGCCATAAAAGCTGTATTTATCAAAGGTTAAATATTCTGTTTAAATATTTAGTTTGTTTTATTTTTTGGTCAGGTCTGCCCTTCACCCATGCAAACATGACACTTTTGAAAAGCCATGTGCTCCAGGTCTTCCAGGGGATCCCCAGGTGTTCAGAGATATAAATAGAATTCCTCCAGTGTGTTTTGTGTCTGCCTTCAGCTCTTCTTTATATCTGCCTGTGAACAGAATAGCTCCTGACATCCTGAACCACCTCAGTCTGCTCTGCTCAACATAAAGAAGCACAGGTGCCACTTAGTGTTAACTTAATTAACAAAAATTGCAACAAAATAAAATGGTCAACTTTGAAAGTTGAAGTTGATGTTATTAAATAACTGGTGGAACTGCTCACAACTAATGAGACTAATTGGCAACAAGTCAGAATCATAATTGGTTATAAAAAGTGCAAAAAAAACGTGACAGAACGTGTGGGCAATTTAAGAATCACAATACAAAAACGTTTATAGAGGAGGTATGTGTCTCTGAAGGGAAGACACTGCGTACCACACTGCTCCAGCTACACTGACCTTCTATAGCTACTCCCTCCACTATCAAACAACTGTCCTCAGATGTCTAATGTTTGCTGTGTGACCGCACTCCAAGATTCTTCCATCGACAATTTGTCACAAAACTCTTTGTACTCATTCTTAACTCTGATCAATAGTGTGAGGGAGTAAGAGATGTGTGACAACACCATCATTCTAACTGAAAGAAGAGATAAGCCGAAACTAACACGTTATGTCACATCAGTGTGTTGCTCTAAAGCTTGATAATGGTGTGATGTGGTGTGTGTCAGTATGTGAACTGGTACTGAGTAAGTTGGTGCTGGGTGCTCGGCTGCGGTTGCTGTGCTAAGCTGGCGGAAACATGCCCAGGTGAAATGTCATGCCTTTTCACCAAAGTGTCACTCAGAGGAGTGACTCTATTCTCTCTGCTGCCTCTTTGCATTAGGCTCCTGATACTGTTACACTGATTGACCCCTTCAGCTGTAGCAGCCAGTCTCTGTGAATTCCACAAACACCAATACTACATCACAGCCTCTCTTTGTGTTTTCTATCACTTCAGGGATAAGAGGTCATCCAGACATCAATAGCAATGACACTTCAAGTCTTCATGATCAGGGTACATTGTGTTCCCAAGTCTTGCAATTAGGACAGCCTCAGTATTGTCTTCTAAAAAATGTGACTGATGCCTCTGGTTTGATGGCAGCACACATGGTTGCTGACTCAGAGATGCTGACAAAGCTGGTGGTAACAAACAGAAAGATGTGACTACTTACAAATGAGTGGTGTAACCTAGTGGTATTATCTATACAGTGAAAATGTCTCTGACTGTCAAACTGCATCATTTAAAAGACTAATGAGCATAACATACAACATAATGTAAAGTTGATTTAACTGCAGATTCTTATTTTTCTGTTTAGTGGAGGCAGCTGGATTTTGGCTCTATTATTCAGGCTGCATGACACATCATATTTTTGCTTTTGGTTTGTGTTAGTAACAAGCATTACTGTATGTGGTAGTGTCAACAACATTTTTGTACACTGGATTGTTTCAAGCTTCCCATTGTAATACTTTTAGTTTTTAGTTGAATGATTTCATGGTGAGATTAAAATAGTTTAATATGACTTATCACCACAGTCGTTCAGGTGGGAATGTACACATTGTATTACATGCCAGTGTAGCCAGCATGCCTGCTTAGACCAAAATGTTGGATGGTTAAACAAGGTGATTAAATAAACAAAATATTACAATAGCTGGAATACAAATGAATAAAGCAGGTTGTCCCTCCTAGGCAGTACTGTAGAATGGCTTTTCACACCTTATGGACACCACAATTACATTTTACAGTGTTAACGACTCTCTGAAGTTTCTATTTTTTAAGTTTGGATGCATATCTGTGTGCTTGCAGGGACGTGATGGAGACATTTTTGGAAATGTCACAATGATAAAAATGTTAGTTTGAAAATATGCTTTTTTTCATTGAACAGATGCCATCTGTGATCAAAATGATTCCAGTCCTGGAGGCGTCAGAAATCAGACAGGACAGGAGCTTTCAGACTCTCTGGTGCTTTTCTAGACACTGTTGGAGGCTCGCTAATAGCATTTTTAATCATATTTAAGCACCAAAGTTCAAACAGATAACATGTATTTTTAATATACAAACCATATTAGGATAAAAACATGCCATACTGTTTCATTATAAATTTAGAAATTAATTGCAACATTTGGACATGACAAAACAAGATCAAACAGAGCCTTTTTTATGGATGTCCACATGACTATCACATGACTTTGAATAATTTATGCTCCACATTCATTTGCTGAAAAGAATGTTCAGGAGGGAAGAAATTAAGATGACAAGATGCTTTAACTGCAAAATTATCTGCTAATTGCCTCACATGACAGAACAAACAGAAAATATACAAACAAATTAAAAATG
>OMLM01007689.1:26474-36568 GCA_900302695.1 Helostoma temminkii | reverse complement strand
CAAACCTGAACTGGGAGCTGGTTCCACAGGAGAGAAGCTTGATAGCTAAAAGCTCTGCCTCCCATTCTACATTTGGAAACTCTGGGAACCACAAGTAGACCTGCACTCTGAGAACGAAGAGTTCTGCTGGGATGATATGGTGCTATGAGGTCTTTAAGGTATTAAGGGGCTTTATCATTAAGTGCTTTACATGTGATAAGAAGGATTTTAAATTCTATCCTGGATTTTACAGGGAGCCAATCGAGGGAAGCTAATGTAGGAGAAATATGATCTCTCTTACTAATTCCAGTCAGAACTCTGGCTGCAGCATTTTCAATCAACTGGAGGCTTTTAAAGGAGCTGCTGGGACATCCTATTAGATGAGAATTACAGTTGTCCAGTCTAGGGACTAGAAAACTAGGAAAACTTCTGAAAAGTTTTGTTTTCAGCAGTTTTTTTTGTGGCTGCCCTCCGTGCAGAATTCAGTAGCTCATTCCACCATAGACGGACCGAGAGTTGTATTTGTTAAAAGTCCCCCTGAGCTTCTCAGACACTCTGGCAATATCCGGAATGACAATGTTATTCTGTTTGTTTTTCTCTGTCTGGGATCTCCAGGTGGATTAGGCCAAAGCCCGGTTAGGATAGCCACATATTTTGACTGACTTCTTTGTCTGTCTATGTTGCTTCTTTTTTCCCTCTATCCTGGACAACACGCTCTCTGCCTGGGGGTGTTGGGTTCTGATTACTACCAGTTTATGTCCCTGAGGGTGGTGGTATTCAAAGAGTAAACACTGGTCTGTGTGTCGCGTTTTCATGTACACACAATTACTCTGTGTGAACAGTAAATACTGGTCTGTGTTCTTTCATCACTAACCAGGCGATTGCACAGTCGTTAACAACTGGTCTCAGGTGATCACAGTGACACACACGATACAACAGCATGAAGCCCGAAAAATATTTCCAATATTTAATGAAGTTGTGCTGAGCAGATTTACCAACAGAGAACGCTAACTCTCTCTCTGCATATAGCCGGAGAATTACCTGCTGTGTTCACACCCAGGCTCACACGGACATTACGCAGACTTTGTACTGGAGGCTGGCAGAATAAAGTCTGGGTAAAGTCTGTGCACGTTGACTGGCATGTCGTGTTCGCACATGCGGCTCACCTGAGTAAAGTCCGCAGTCCAATCCATGTGTGAAGCTTTATTGAGTGTGCTCACCTGTGTGTGCGCACATAAGGGCGACTCTGCAGTAATTGTAAACGTGCAACCACATACAGACAGAAATGATGGTGTGTAAATAAGACAGATAATATAAGGCTATTTCGTTTGTTTAATAAAATAACAAGTTATAGAGCTATTCTATAAAAAAGGCAAGCTTAAATGACTACAAAATAAAAATTAAATAAAATTAACTTAACCTTCTGAATGTAATCTCCTGTTATTGGAGGGATGTAAATCTTTTTCATAGGGCTGTAGGACACACACACACACACACACACAGTACCTCCTCCTCCTCTGCTGTGTTGAAGCCGGTCTTTTGTGTGTCTGTCTTGTCTTTCGTGGAGTGTCTGTAGGGGTTTTCTGTCACGTCTTGTGGCTGCTTCGCCAGCTCTGATGGATCCATGGTCTTCATGGGAATTATGTTGAAGGCGTACAGATACTGCATACACAAACAGGAAGAGCTCAGAACTGGATGTCTCACCGTTAGCGGGAGTTTCTTCAGATTAGGGGAAAATGCTTTAAATATTGGAAGCAGGCCCTGCGATAGACTGGCGACCTGACCAGGGTGTACCCCGCCTCTCGCCCGTAAGCTGGCTGGGATTGGCTCCAGCACACCCGTGACCCCTGCGGGGACTAAGCGGTATAGATGATGAATGAATGAATATTGGAAGCATCCTTGCCATTCATGCAGAATGCTGTGGGCTACAGCTTTTATGAGATAAGAGAACAATTGAATGATCCCCAAAGGGGAAATTCACTTCTTACAGCACAATACAGAGCAAGCAAAACAAAAAGAAATGAAGATTTGACTTAGTGATTTAGTCTTGAGATGGTGTACACATCTTATTGTACAGTCTAATGGCAGTGGGAACAACAGACTGCCTGAAGCGTCCGGTCTTGCTTCTTGGTGGAATCAGTCTGTGGCTGAATGAGCAACTATGCAACTTTTAAAGTAGCATACATCAAGAATTTTGCTTTCTCGTGTTGCACAATCCACATACCGTTTAAGGTTGGTCAGGGTTATTGAGACAGAAACATGGTTAAAGTCAACGCTTCTTATTATAAAGGTGCTGGGGAGTTTCGTCCGGACACATGCAACAACTGTGTGGATGATATCGCATGCAGTCCTTGATTGCACTATTTAGTGTTGATGCCGTTTTCTCTTTCGTACCCCTCTCTGTCCCCCTGTTGGCCCGTACTAGCCAGCGAGTTTGAGCAAGTAGGCTGGTATGTTGACATTAAGCCAAGTTTAATGGAGCAAAGAAAACTGCACTCTTTGTTCTCCTTTTGGGTATTTACTAACACACCAAGTTCTGTGAACCTTGGAAAAACATGTTTTAATCTCTGTTTATGTTGATTTTTCGCTCCAGCTCTGCACCCAATCCCACGCCTCTACGTCTCCTCAGATGCTGGAGAATTTTAGATTTCCATACTAGGAGCACACCTTAGGTCTGGAGAGGCTAGCAGCATTTTTGGCAGCACTGTTAAAAGTTTCTCAAATTAACTATTAAAACGACTGCTATCTGCAGTGTTCTTGTGGATATAAGGACAACTGCTTCTGGGCTACTTTGACACTGAAGAAATCTGAGAACAAAGATTTTCAGGCAAGTTCTGAAGGTTCAAACCAGCACATCAGAACAGATAATGCGAGCATGAAGCTTTCACTTCAGCACAATATTCTTATCACTCCCCCCATTACTATCTACTTTTGATTTGAGTGAAAACATTCCAACACACCTTTTTCTTGGCAGGGTTGTTGACGCTTGCCAGGGCGATGAACCTGCTGACGTGTTGAGCATTTTGCTGGAGAACAGCATGATTTCTGAGGATGGAGATATTATTCAATTTTGTATCAAGTGCTGGGTAAAAATTCTAACATATAGACACAAGACATTGTCCATACAATGACATAAGACTGCAGTATATAAATGGATGTACAGACAACTATCACTAGATTACTTTGTTTCTTAAGAAAACTTAGCTGTGGGTCTACCTGTAGGGGAGTCTTTCATAGTGAGAGCCCTCTAGTGCAGCAAAGTGGTATCGCGGTTTGAGTTTTTCTGCGAGGTTGGCAACAGAGCTGCTTCCACAGCATTTTGTGTTCACTTCCTGCAACAAAAACAACAGCAGAGAGTTAAAATACACTCCTGATGTTGGAAACAACCTAATATAATGATCTTATTACGAGAGCTTTGGATTAAACCACACAATCTGCCTCAGCAGGTGAAGTTTCCCACCATGTTGTTAAGCTCTATTTAAATGTTATCATTATAGCAAAATGTCATGCATAAAAGAATATAAGCACTGAAGTGGGTTTAACACTGTAGGTAATAGAAACAGCCATAGAAATTCAAACTTTAAAAGTTATTTCATGTTACTTAATCCTGCAGCAGAGTAACAGATGCAGATTCCATCCAAGCAAAATGATTTTGTGTCACTTGCAACATACTAAAAGTACCAATACATACTATTTATATAGTCTATAATAGTACATAGGACTAATATTGCTATATTGTGGATTGTATTGATTAAAGTCCTTGTTACAGGGTTGTTTGCGTAGTGCCACACTCCTCTGGGCCACTGTGACGTGAGCAGGATGTCGACTCCTCTAAACTTGGAGCTGCTGGTCAGTGGAGCCACGAGGGCTGACAGATCTTTGGCTGTGAAGCAGTGAGCTGGCGCCGGTTCCTGCAGAGCCTCCCTACCGCTGACATACGCTATCTGTAGTCCTGACACACCTGTGAACACACCTCTACGACCTAACACACACACGCACACAAAGATCAACAAATTTAATAACAGAAACTTTAACGTACAAAGCAAAACTCTGTCTGCTGCCCACTTCGCTTATTTAAAAACGCATAAATCACCCACAAGTGAAGAAAACATGTATGCGACAACTGCGATACGCAGCAGAGTCTTACCCAGATATGTGATGTTTTCGGCCAGCTCACATCCATCGGCACTGGGGAAATTCTTCACTGTCTCCTGACTTGCTGCTCCGAGAATGTAGGTGTGAATGGGAGCTGATAAAGTATAAAAGAGACGAACTTTCAACAGTAACAGAGATTTTCACTACAGTCAAAGTGTGGAATCACAAAATTACCAGCCTGTTTTCATAGGTAAAAAAAAAGTAGCATGTATAAATTGCGGTCAGCGACAGTGAACTTGTTTTACATTTTCATCTAACAATAGGAAAAACCCTCCTGAGGCTCCACATTTCCTTTCAGTGTAATGGAAATAAGCTTAACACATGTTTCAGTCACAGGTTTGTACCTTTCTTGGCTCCGGTTTTGTACTGCTGCCACTCTGCTTCAGCCTCTGGTGTCGTTCCAAAAAACTCTCCAACACACAACAGCAGCTGCGGAAAAATAGCACCAGACGTCAACACAGAAATGATTCACAACTGTGATTGTGTGTCATTGACTGTGTGTAATTACTTTTCTAGAAGGAAATAATACTATAATCTCACATCAAACTGTCCGGTCTTCTTCTGTATGGTCTGGACTCGATTGAACAGCGCATTCAGTCTGCCTTCAACATCCCCACATGCCAAGCTGTAGACAGACACACAATTTGAGACTTTAATAAACAATGCAGTGCCCAAACAAACTGCCAGTCATTAGCATATGTCTTTAGAGAGAAAAAGGCAGTCCTGTAGCAGATAGTATATACCCTGCATAATCTTATTTGTGCTAGAAATCAGAAAAGCCTTATTCGTTTGTAAACTTATTCAGATGCAAATTAAAAGCATAATTTCACTTTGGTAGACATGCACTATATCTAATTCAGTTTGACTGAAGCAGGATGAAAATCTCTTTTAATTAATATAGTTTCGTGAAGTACATTAATGCCGAGTTGTTCTGTGCCAACTACCTAGATCATTCATGAAACTACATAACGTCCTATCATGTTTTCAAATGTGCCAATGTGTAATGCAACCTTAAATTTAGTTAATTTTAAAGGAGGTTTGGCGAAGCGGTCGCACTTCGTAGGAATTTATACGGTTCCTGGTGGCAAATTGGTCAAGTAGACCCAGTAAATATATACTATGGTCTGAAAATGCTAATAAACCCTTATTTATTTCTGCAAATCTACAACGCTATTAACGGGATTTAACATAACGTTAACATTACGATCTATAACATTGCGGTTGTGATATATTATAGGAAAAACAGCACCGGATTCAAAGACAGCGGCACGAAACGTTGTTTAAATTCCACATGACGTACTTGAAAACTAAACTTACACTCTCACTGGCTGATCTCCCATATCTTGGTTAAATTACAGGTGGAAGTTTTACAATGTGTGATTTCGATTTCTGCAGCTTGAGTGTTCCGTACGTCGTCAATAATTGTCCGATCTAAACAAGAGCGGAACTAATGCGGCCTCATCAAATCACACATCTTTTTAACGAACACTAATACTTGTTCGCTATGAAACAGCATTTACTAAAGTTTATGTAGTAGAATGGCTGATTTTTTATTATCGATTTCACATAATTTAATAAAATAGCAAAGTACAATAATAAAATAATTAGATATAATAGTCGTAGTTGTTACTCGGGCAGATTTTTAAAGCGGACAGCGTGGTTGCCAGGTTTTCTTATATGCAAATAAATTTGCTTTGGACAGAAGACTACACTTACTTTTTAACACCAAGATTAAACTTTTATAGTCAGTGAAAAACAGGTTGACTTAATTTTTATACTCTATTAAAATTGACTGTGTTGTCATCAATTATATATATATATGTATATAATCATATATATGTATATTTTACAAGCAATCACGGCAATAAGTCAAAATAACCTGTATAACAAACTAATTTAAATGCAACCCAATTAGTTTTAAATCATACATTTTGCATTGTCTACTGTAACAGTGCAGAAAACACTGCATGACCGCTCATAATTCTAAATTACTGTCACGTTTGTATATTATAAAATAAACACACACACACACACACACACACACACACACACACACACACACACACACACATTATAAAATAAATACAATTGCACAAACACAATAACTACTAAGAATTATTTTGATATGTACAGCCCTGCAGTTTACGGATAATCTTCTTACCTGGCAACCCGATGGCTGGCCCTCGGACGGCAGAGCCTCCATCCTGGCACTTACCTTCATCCTGGTAACTCACAAGTCCCCGGACCAAAAACAGGAAGTAAGTATCCAAATCAAAACTAAAATTCAGTTTCTGTTTGGTAGTCGAAGTCGGGGGTATGACGGGGAACTGTTAAAGTGAGAAGAATCCCCACTAACATAAAAACAAAGCACCAGAACATCGTCAAACGGCACAGACGCCATAAGCTTCGCATTGTCCACTAACATGGCGCCGGAGATTTTTCGTCTTTCATTTGGATGCGTAGCTTGGTGGATGCTAACACTTAGCATTGCACCAGCATAGATACTATCTCCCGGAAACGTAATTTAACTACATTTATGTCCCTGTGTACTGAAACATACGTTTTATGCACTGGTTGGTGTAATTAACCACTCAGAGTTCACTACACTCAGTATTCGCCATTGTTTAAAAAAAAAAAAAAAAAAAACAACATACGCAAAGCTCCACAGGCATTTTTCTTGCATACTGCTGAACAATACTACATACTACTTGTGTAAACCTAAAGTAAAACATTTTAACCGTGACCCAGCAGGCACTGTCCTTCAAGCACAACACATCTTGTCAAGTTCTGGCCACATGCACTGCATGGTTTGTTGTTTACTTCCACTGGAAAACAGTGGATGGCAGTAGCCAGCAGAAGTAAATGTGTCTGAGAGGCTGTTAGGGCTGTTTAATATAGAATTAAATAAACAAAACACACATTTACAACCAATACAAACTTTAAAAAGAGAGTATAAAACTAATTAAAAGGCTAAAATGTGGACAGCCTGACATGAGGACTAACTTTCTTTGCTGGTGAGAATAAAATGTGCTTCTGCTCCTGGTGTCTGTGACCTGATGACAGCATGAATACTGCAACGACAAGACAACGCTCTGAATTCACAGTTAATGCATTTTGCTCATCGCCAGGTGCAGGATGAGTTCGGCAGCAGAGCACGAGGCGGTTGCAGCATTAGAAACTGTCAAGTCTGTCACACTCACTCGGGACAGCGATGGCAGCATCATACTGCACTGTCCTCCCAGTGGTGAGTCTTATATTCATCTTTATTTCTTATTCGCTTGACATGTTGCTTAAAAAATATGTTAAATATTGTTAATTCTGTGTGTGTGTGTGTGTTTGTAGATGAGGACTCAGAGCCCCTTCAGAAGAAACTACGTCTCTCTGCAGACGAGCAGGAAGACTCGGACACACATCAGTTCTCTGTGGTCACCTTACCCAGTGAGACATGCGCATTTTTACATTTGAGCCATTGACATAATATCAAACACCAACATATATCCCATCTTCAACTAAACTGAACTTTCAAACATTCCCTTACTTCTCAAAATAAAAAAAATGGTAATGTCCTTTGTGTTTATATTTAAACATGACACAGACTGGTTTTAAATATGGATTGGATCATATAGTTTAGACTGCGAAAGACTTACTAAATTCAAGTAAATGTCACTTTACGTGTTATGTTATTTTCAGTGAGGTTAAATACAAATAAAACAAAGTCTTACTAATCTGTGAAATTTTAAATTAAACCATTTTCCTCATATTTTTTGCTTTCATACACCTTTAGCTTATGGTGACTTAATATCAGTCTGAACCAGAGTAGCACACATTGTATCTCCACTGTAATGATTTCAAATCCGCTGGGCACAGATGACAATATGTAGATATTATTTCTTGGAGTACACAGTAGGTTTGGTTACAAATGTTGCATCAGTACAACATGAAAATGAAAAACAGTGTGAATAACAGCTTAACGAGAACAAAACCAAGGGTGGGACATTTATAGTTCTCAGAACAAGCATCCAGTTAACATTGGGTGATGCATGAGCGGCTTTCTGTTTCTTTTCCTCAGTGTCGGAGAACGACGAGGGCTTCGAGGTGACCATGACGGCCACAGCAGATGGTGATCTCTCCGAGGAAGGTGTCGCTCAGATTCAGGTAGAAGTAGAACTCCTCTTCTGCTTTCACACATGCACTGAACTCCGGACTTTTTCTGGACTTTACTCGGGTGAAATGCACGTGTGAACGCAAACATGCGAGTCAACCCACACAGACATTTTCCTGCCAGCTCCCTAGGACATAGTCCTCATAAAATCTCCAGGTATTCTCTCCTTAATTAAACATTATGCATCGTTACTAATGATGTGATTAACTACTTCGATGCTCTAAACAAAAATCCGCCGATATCTGCGTTGAACTTTTTGTGTTTTGCCGCGCCTCCTGCACTCGCTAGACATAAACCTTCCTGTGTGAAAGTGCTTAGGATTAAGCAGAGTAAGGTTAAATAATTTTCTTCTTTGTAAATTAGTGAACTGTTGTGGGTGAGGTTTAAGTTTATATACTAAAAACACTGACATTTCTGGTGGGAAGTAAATTTTTGTCAAATATCTGGTTGTGTGTGAAAAATTGATTTTTTTATTTGTGCTTGTGTGTAGATTCTGCAGGACGATGACAACTCTCTCTCGCCCGGTCAGAAGACGGAGGTTTCACCTGTAAGTCAGGCTTGGTTCACTACAAAAGAAGACAAAGACACTCTAGCTAATAAAGGTAAACACAAGATGGCGTTGTAGTTTTTGGAGAGAATATGTCCCGTTGTTTTTTTTTATTCTTTATAAAAATCTGTCAGATTCTCACTAAATATTGTTATCCTCAAATATTTAACCACCATGTCCCAGATTGGACAATAGAGGAGGTGATAAAAGTTTTATAATATTTGAAAGAAAGAAAATGACACCAGCACTTATGTTTTTGTGTATCCACATCCATAAAACTTGTTATTTATTCTAGTTCTAAATCTCCTACAGTTTTCAGTCCTCTCACTTTTGCTGTTATCACAAACACTTCTTAACACTCAACTAATTAATTTGTGTTTTAGTTACAATTAATATCCTCCTAAATGTCAGTTTCACACAGGGAAACCAAATGTACATATGTAATTAAACAACACAGCTTTACTGTATACTGTACATAAGTACGAATGGTTTACCTCTATAGCCAGATACACAAACACTCTTAGAAGCTGTTTAAAAGCATAAATTCAAATTTGGTTCAAGTAGGTAAAGTAGGAAAACCTATATAAGGTAAAACATGGCCTGTTTAAAATCCCCCTAGAGTAAAAGTAACTGTCTAACAAAGATGATACACATCATCAATTCTTTTCGGTGTAAAACTAGTAAACTACAGTGACTGAAAGATTTCTTCCCCCTCAGGTCATAAGTGGAAGCAGGGCATGTGGTCTAAGGAGGAGATCGACGTTCTGATGAGCAACATCGATCGATATGTAAAGGTACGCTACTGTCTGTTGTTACATCTCTCTCTTTCTTTATTTCTGTTCCTGAAAATGTCACATTCTGTTCTGTTTGCATATGTTGTACGACTCCCTCTGTGTGTCTGGTGCAGGGCCGAGGCATCGAAGACCCGGCAGAGATTATTTTTGAGATGTCCAAAGAGGAGAGGAAGGATTTCTACCGGTCTGTGGCCTTGGGGTTAAACAGGCCGCTGTTTGCCGTCTACAGACGAGTCCTACGAATGTACGACAACCGCAACCACGTCGGCAAGTGAGTTTGTGAACGAAAAAGATCACTGAAAGCACAAATGCATTTTGAGAGATTTTGTGTGCTTTTAATTTTAATTGTATTATTTTTAAGGTATACACCTGATGAGATAGAGAAACTAAAAACGTGAGTTAAACCTCTGTGTCTATTTTTTTTAAGTTTATATTAAAATGCACTTCAATGTTGTTT
>OMLM01007689.1:13413-26454 GCA_900302695.1 Helostoma temminkii | reverse complement strand
AATATATATATGTTTATATATATATATATATATATATAAACCCTTGAAACTACTTTGTAATTTGTGACACATATAATAAGTAAAATAATGAACTTGATTTCATTTAATTTCGTGTTGTGCTGTCTCATGATTTCTTCAGGTTGAGGGAGAAGCACGGGAACGACTGGGCGACTATCGGAGCAGCTCTGGGTCGCAGTGCCTCTTCTGTGAAAGACCGCTGCCGACTAATGAAGGACACGTGCAACACAGGTACAGAGCAACTTTTGTTTTTGCAAATTATAAGTAACAAATCTAGTTGTAAGCAGCATGCATGAAAAGTGCAGAGATAAGGACAAACACGACTAAATCACACATCTCTGCGAAAACAAAAGATGATACATAGCCAAAAAAAAGATCTATTCATTTATGCTGTGACATATTCAAACTTCATTTATTAATTAGGCTATTAAATCATGAATTGCTGCACTATTTCAATAAAAAATGAAAATAAAAAATAAAATACAAATGCAGAAAAATAAAAGAAAATGAAACAGATTCAAACCCAGTCTATTTTATAATACTATTGTTCATGGCCTCTGATATCATGTAAATTTCATATGTGGACCTTAAATAAATTAGTTTATCTATCCATTTTCTGTTCAATTCATGTTTAGCGATTAATTCTATATATAAAAATAGTTATTATATGCAGCTGTTAAGGGGTGACAGATATCTGTGATTGTAAAATAATTTGAATTGATTAATAAAATTAATTTAAATTCCATTTTCCATTTCTTAAATTTATAAGACCTCACTTTATTTTTCATTACAATGTCACTTTTAATCCAGGTAAATGGAGCGAGGAGGAGGAGAGGCGTCTTGCTGAGGTTGTATACGAGATGGCAGGTGTGTCACCCGGGTCGGCAGTCACGGGAGGCGTGTCCTGGGCACTGGTCGCCGAGCAGGTTCGCACGCGCTCAGAGAAACAGTGCCGTTCGAAATGGTTGAACTACCTGAACTGGAAACACAGCGGAGGAACAGAGTGGACGAAAGAGGACGACCTGAACCTTGTATGCAGGTACAGAGTCCAGCGTTTGTGTGTGCGCTAGCATAAATGCACATTCTAAACTCCATGAATCCGACAAAAAGATAAACGTGGTCATATGCACAAACAGGATATCTGAGCTGGAAGTGGAGGATGAGAATGACATAAAGTGGGAGGATCTTGCAGGCGGGTGGAGCAGCGTCAGATCGCCTCAGTGGCTACGGTCTAAGTGGTGGAGCATCAAGAGACAAGTAGCCAATCACAAAGACATTCCCTTCAGCGGTACGTATGAACACACATACACGCAGTCTTAATTTTGAGTTTTGACTAGCTGGTGAACACAGTGGAGAATGTAGCAGCTGAGGACGAGTTGGTGAAGCCCAAAAACAGAACTAAAAGATATTTAAAAGGTCATCAGGTCATCGCTGTCATCAGGTGGTATCGTGTGATTCCATCCTCTATATGTCTCCTCAGTCCTACTGAAAGGTCTACAGGAGGTGATGACCTCACAGACGGCATCTGGACCCGGCAGTCCGTCCTCCTCTTCGCTCCAGATCCGACTCACCCGATTGGAGGAAAGCAGCAGCAGCAGCAGCCCTGCTCCCAGCTCTGTCGCCGCGCTGCAGATCCCCGTGCAGATCCCTCTGCAGATCACACACCTGGGTGAGAGTCACAGTAGCATCTGTGTGTCGTGTAGATTCAAAGCTACGACCTTTAGGTGTTTGCCATTACACGATAACAGAACAGAATTACATTGGAAGTTGTTCTCTTTGTGTTTCTCTGTAAACCTCAGATTCGTCAGTAGCAGCCAGTGACAGTGAAACCATCACTCTGAACACAGGAGCGCTGCAGACCTTCGAGATCCTACCTGTAAGAACTTTTATAGTAATCACACTGCGTGGGCGTATTAAAGCTTCCTGAATGATGCTGTGAAAGAAAACCCAGAATCAGATGACCCATCTACATGATAACCAGTATTATTTATACTACGTGTTTGAAATTGTTGGTGTTTTCCCTCCAGTCTTTCCACCTGCAGCCGACTGGCACGCCGGGGACGTACTACCTCCAGACAACACCCAATCAGGGCCTTCCGCTCAGCCTCTCCACCAATCAAGGGCTCCCGCTTAGTTTAACCAATAACAGCACAGTTACCCTGACGACCGCCTCCTCTCCTTCATCGCACGAACACATCATCCTGCACAGCCTCTCGGTCAGTTTTTTGTTTCGTGTCGTGTGAAGTGTGGTGATGAAAACCCTTAAATTTTTAAAATGGTCCTTCAACATAATTTATAGCCTTTTTGGTTCTGTGTTTTTTAGTTGTTTTGTGTTTTTGTGTTGTTTTGGTCTTTTGTGGTTATTTTTGCTTGTACTTATTTTTTAACGGACTCTGAAAGATGAAATATTAGTATAACACTACTGTCTGAGATTCTGACCCTACAGTGAAATATTCACATCAGCACTAGGAGATATCGTTATGTACAGATGGGAAGTACTGGCAGATTTATTCATAATGCTTTTGTTGTGTTTCTCCTCAGACGGACGGCCTCTGCTCCAGCGATGGAGTCATCATTCAGACGGTCACCTCTGACCCCACCTCTTCAGACCCTCTCAGCCAATCACAGCTGGTGGTGGAGACAGAGGAGCGAAGTCAGGACGGCGGCCTCGAGGCCACGAGTCTGCTGGAGGGTTCGGAAAGTGTTGTCACTGAAACGCAGGAGCCAATGACGGACGATTTCACAGACAAGGTATAAACACGAATCACTGTCTTTCTGTTAGTATTATTTATACATAACACACAAACATGCTTTTAATATTTACTTTACAGACCAATATTTTACATAAAAAATATGTAATTCAAAATATTAATAAATTAAGTGTGTAATAAGTGTTTTGGGCTCAGTTCTTTTCATGTTACTAACTAGTTGCATTGCTACTTTAATTAACCGATACTGGGTATAATTTAATACTTCAACCACTCTTTGTGTGTTTGTCAGGACTTAAGTACTCCCTCGGTTGAGGATCCAATGGTGCATTCTGGGATAACATCTGGCAGCGCTGTGTTGATTGTGTCTCCTCCCAACATCAGCAGCACACTGACAGGTAACGCTCTCTAATTTGTTAGCATGGTTATAAAAACCTCTGTGGCTGTGTGAGGTTTTGCTTCATTGATGCCAATAGATGTTCAGCATCAATACCTTCCAGGACTTTAGTTTGACTTTTGTTTTCAGATCCGATCTTGGAGAACCAGGAAGGCCCCGACTGAGCTGATCTTTGATCGTGGCAGATGGTGATTAAAGGATGAACCACATGAGACGCTGGTGGAGACTTATTGTAGCTGCTACACAGGAAAACACAGCCAACAAAGACAGAACCGGCGTGTGAATTAAACTCCCAGACTGCTCTCCTGTTTTTTAACCAGCATGGGAACATGTTTTATAAGCGGACTTTCGTGGTTGTAAAACTTTTGAGTCTGAAACCCTGGATGAAATGTGAATACAGCGCTCGACTGTGCTGCAGTGCCAAAGAGACTAAAGGTTGTGATGGATGTAAGTTCTGACACTTTGATTGGGCCAAAATGTGATGTGTGATCCGTAACTCTTAAAACATGTTATTATTTATACATGCATACGTTTATGTAAATGTGAGGAGTAAGCTCTTAGTGGCCAAATGAATGATTAAAAAAATAAAACTCTCAGGAGAGATGCATTTTAAAGTCTGAGTTTTTGTTCTTCCTTCTTCTTTATCAGTTCAGGGTGGAATTTGACTTTTGTGTGAAAGCGGAGAAAATAAAGATTTTGTTAAATAATCAATCAACATGTTAACTGAGTAAATAAGGCAGAGGGAAAAATCATGAAAAATAAGCCGAATTAAATATTATCGGTTCCTTTTTGCAGTTTATCAGTGGATGGACTGTCAACTATCACTAGATTACTTGAAACAAAAACAGAGATGAAAACTTGAAAATGTGATGATTCTTGGGCAAGTTCTGAAAGTATTTTCAGTGGATTCATGGGTGTTTACTAGAGATATACTCAGGAGAGGAATGTAATTGTTTCCATATAAAATATAAATAGGGGAGGCCGCATGAAATATAATGCATAAACACTGAGGACAAAACTAAAGGAATGAAGATTGTAATTTAAGAAAAGAACACAAAGTATAGTACTTATAGTGCTTTATGCTTTTACTCCACTTTATCTGAAAATTTTTTGCTTTTTATTCTTCTTATTTATCTGACATCCATTAAAACATGGTGCCTTGTTATAAACCAACAATGTATTTTCCTTATTTTTAATGGTTAATTAGTAAGTTTACTTTAGGTTAGTTTTAATATAAACTGATTTATAAACATACAGTTGCTCATTTACATTTTGAATCAGTTAACAAACTAGTTAATTTCTTTGTCAGCTTTATTGTTTCTGCTCTACAAACTTGTCTCAGCTCCCCACAGAGTTTGTATCATACACTAGAATCATTAAAATTTTCAGTGTAGTTGGTCACAACGCTGAAAAAAAATGAAGAGGTAGTTAGGACACACAATTATTTATTCCATTAAATAAAAAAAAACAAAAAACGTGGCTTTGACAACCCTGAAGTCACGACGAGTTTGGCTCATATTGAGGGAGTTTCACCGTTAATGCAACTGTGTCGCCAGTTGTACCTTCGCTCGGTTTATCACAGAGCATCACTGCGAATCATCTGAACAAAGCTGACAGCCTGGTGTTGAGTTAAAAAAAAAGCTACAATCCGCCTGGCGTTTTTGTCTTTTCGTGACATTTGTTGACTGTAAGAAAAATATACAGTAACACTAGTTTTTGTTTGATCAGTCTCGTTTTCTTTGAACAACAACAAAAAACATCTTCAGTTTCAGACACAGTCTCTTGATTTGAGAAGACCAGGTGAATGTACAGGCTCTTGATGACCTCTGTGACCCCATCAAACCTAAGTGCTAAGTTGTTTTTGTCAGCAGAGCCCCATGAATGACCTCAGCATATTTCTTAGCGAGTTGGTTGCACACGCTCTTCGCTCTACTTGACCATGCATATTGTGCTAACCCTGTATTCACATCAGGTAATTTAGATAAATTAGCTTCTTGTTCGTAGCAAGTGAAACCAGATGCAAAGTTCTACAATTAGCTGAAGCTGTTATATTTATGTTAATATCTGATTTTATCTTGATTTAATAACCAGCTGTGGTCCAACATAGAGACTGACATTATTTTCTTTTCCCCATGGTACAAGTATAGACTCAGATGTGCTAGCATATGTGCACTACAATAAGTGATCAAATAACTGAAAGCTACAGAATACTGAGGTCACAAACAGGGATCCTGGAAACCAGAGCTAGCTTTACCTCTGCTCTTGCATAGACATCAGTGTATGTATGATGTGTAACAGTCTGTGTGGACCTTTCCAACCTCACAGCTCCACATTTCTATGATTATAAAAATGGTAACTTCCACCTTCTCTGAGATGTCCAGCTCAGATTTATAAAAACCTAGATTAAGTGCTTTAGATGGCACACATCAACACAACAGAGGAACCTGTACAGATTTTTGAGCAGCTCCAATTAAAAGCCACACAGAAAGCTCCCATTCATTTTCATTGGTGCTACAGCTGAGCCTGAGTGTGTAAGCGCGTGTATGGCTTAGACTAAAGTGGAATTCATCCACACTTTGAGCAGGAAATGGCAGTTATTGTATTTCGGCATTTAAATGATCATTTTAAAAAATCCCCTTAGCGAGACCTGAATTTGGGAAATTAATCAAATCCAAAGAGGATAATCAGATAAGCTGAAGAAAAAGAACATATAAACGCTTGCATACATTGCCACACAACCCTGACGCTGCTTGTGCTATTGCTGTTAGCTAGTTTGTACTACAGTACTGAAGGGAAGAGTACAGAACGCCACCCTCCTCCTGCTGATGCTGCTGCTTCATTCGGTGTGTTTACATCATTGTAACTTTCATACCGGTTAAAGGAAAAATCCACCCTGTAAAAATCAAAACGGCTAAAACCAGCAATCGTAGCACATTAACGCAAATTTCTACATTTATGACAATATGCTGCAAATTCCCCATGGTCTACATGCTGCACGAATTGATGAATTAAATTAGCCAAGGGCACGGTGACAATTTCAGTCCCCACTTCCCTCTGATGTTAATCAAGGCATTTTATTTAAGTTTATTGAGGAGCGTTCGGAATGATTGCGAAGTAGTTATCCCAGATTTGTTACTGAAAATCAAGCTTTAAATGAACTTGATTATGTGGAATAAGAAGCTTATTTCAAACTGTAGCTCAGTCAATATAAATATAGTCAATCAGCCAATTGAGGACGAAGAAAAACATGCAATTTAAACCAAATTTATAACATAACGTGGCACGCAGCTGAGGCCCACAGTAACAGGAATAAAGGGCAGATTTTTACTTTAACTGATGCATCATTACATCCTAAACATGTGCCTTCTATCATAAGTTAAAATGCTTCAGGGTGTGACTGTGGATAATGATGTTTAGATGCATGTAAACACACTAGTTTATCTTAAAAAGTTTAAAGTTCATCCTCCAGCAGCGCGTCTCCTGGCAGATTTATGGCCTCGTGATTTCCACACTGTGACGTTTACGTGTGTGTGCATGATTCGCTCCCAACAAGTCAGCGTTCATCCCACTTTAACCATTAAGTCTCGCTGTTTTTGGTCCAAGAGTCTGTGGGTCAAGTGGGAAATTCATTCAAGTGAGCGCGTGAGTTTTTTTTTTTTTTTGGTCATGTGTTTCTTTCACTGTTGGTCTCTCTGTCTTTCCTTGTGGGCCTTCCATGTGCTTCTGTCAAGGCCTTGTCTTCCCTTCTTCCTCTTCCTCCTCCTCCCGTTCCTCTTCCCCATCTTTACCTGACATCATGAAAGTAGAGGTTGGCACATAAACACAGCAACACAATGGTCGCCAGCATGTAGTAGATCAGATTCCTGAATTTTGGCTCCAGATCACCCTGACGGTACCAGAATATCTGAGGGAGAGAGACAAGATAGATTTGATTTTGTTTGATTGTTTGAGTAACAGAAAATATTGCAAATAGTAAAATTATTTTATTCAAACGTTCTGCTAAAGGCAAACTTAATGAAGTCAAGTTTGCTCTGCGTATGTGGCATTTTGATTTCCTTTTACCAGATGCTGTTTTCTCTACTGGAAGATAAGTTTTACATCTCAAAATTAAATACTGGATTTTTAAAATTTTTGATCAGAATATCTTTTCACCTTTTAAAATTTAATTCTCCAAAAACCTTTTCTCAAAATTCTAAATGTGCACTGGAAATGAACTAGTATGGTTAACGGCAGTAATTCAAGCTGCATCAATGCAGACTGAAAAGTTCAACATCTACAACATTTATCAGTGTGATATTATTACCAGCACTATGCTTGATCCACAGGCTAAGAGGATGCACAAGGCAAAGAAGATATTAAGCGGTCGTGGAGAAAGCATAGGGAACACAAATGAACTGATCACGGTCACCTGGAAGACAAAACGACAGAGATTCAGTGTTAAATATGGTTTTAAATTAAAACACATTTCATTTGAAGAAATAATAATAGTCAGACACTGTTTGATGTTTAAGCTGCAAACATCCTTTTACTCTTGAAAGTTTGTAGATTAAAAATTGATTAACGTGTTGAGTTAAACAAACATGACGTGCTGTGAACACTAACACAGCTGTAAAAAGATGTGCAATATCTGAATTCAAGACCTAATATTAGATTATTTATGAGCATTCAAGACCTAAAAGGAGCTCTACACACACTGTCTGATGGTAATAAAGCAGGAAAAACAGTAAATACTCTCCAAGTATATCATTAAACTAGCTCAGCTCACACTTAGTTAAACTTAGACCAAAAAATTATGATTCCTGAAGTTAGGACTGACATGTACTTTTTTTTTTTATGTACTTTTACCATGTACTGTACTGTGTAGAGACCCAGAGATTCTTGTTCTATGGCTCAGTTGAACACTTTGTACTTGCTATGACTCTTCAACAATCCTACAATAAGTGAACAAATAATTCAAAAGAAGATTTTAAACAGAAGACAGGTAATTTTACTATTAATAGCATTTGGATTTTTTCTAGAAAAGTAAATCAAGCCAATGTAGTTTTTTAAAGTTCTTCATGAAAACTAAGAAGTTTGGAATTTAACAACAAATCAGCAGTTTTTAGTAGTTAAATTTAAAAAAACAAATAAAGTCAGTGAACTGGTACCATATATCATTTCTTATTAGAAAGAAAAGAAAACAATAATACATTAGTGACCATTTAAATTTTTTACTTTACTCTAAATAGTACAAGAAGTGACTCCGAAAGACTAGAATAATCCCTGACACTAATATTATGTCGTCAGATGGATTTTAAAAATCTGCACTTCATGTAGGGGAAACATTTTCTGTGCAGCTGTGGTTGGCTGGATGGAAATCAACACCTGTAGAGCAACAGAACAACATTAAACAGGGACAGAAACCCCCTTATACTCACTAGAACAACCAAAGATGTAAATCCCCCCACTACCAGGTTTATGATTCGATCCTGCAAAAAAAAAAAAAAGACATCAGTTTAAACAAACACAACTTTCTGACAAGCCAACAATTGATTATTTTAAATACATTTTCTTAAAAATGCACAAAGAAAACACACTCTCCTGTTTTCCAGTGAACACACAGACCAGAAGATGCTTGTAAAGCTGTTACAATAAGTCAATTGACAGGAAGCAGATATTTATACAATAACTGAGTAGAAATGCCAAACATGCTGTGATTACAGGTGATGATTAAGGAAAGCGTTTCCTGATCTTCATTTGTCACATCACTATAAAGTGAAAATCAGTTTTTGAGTTCCAGGTAGAGTCTATGGTGCAGAAAATCTAAGCTCAACACTTATTATTGGTCCAGAACCGCATCTCACAGTTACTGTATTAATTCTGATTGTGCATTTGTATCATATCCGATCATAGACCAACCGCTGTCTAAAACCCAAAGATACAGTAAAGAAAAGCATCAAATCAACTTGAAGAAGCTTCAAGTTAATTATCAAAATATTTATTAATAATATTATTAACCTGTTGATCCACTAATTTACTAACCAACCAGGCTAATTTTGCCTGTATAAAACACTTCCTACCCGAGCTGAGGTCTCCCCGAACAGAGGTCTGTTGTCCAGGCTGTTGGTGCCATATGTCCTGGTGGGGAAGTCATCCATGGTCAGCTCTGCAGGTACACACTCAGCACCGCTGCCTCCTGGCTACACCAGGCCAGTGCTGCATGCTAGCAGGGTACGCAACCCTCTGCTCAGTGTCAGGGAAGCTGTCAGTTCCCTCAAGCTGATGGGGACATCATGGATGGGGCCTCTGCTGCCCAGTCAGACTTGTCAATTTACCTGTGTGACAACAAAGACACAGAGCATCTTAGTACAAGTTAAATTCACAACATCATGAGAGTTTTCTGCAACATCCTGCACTAGGCAAAAAAAAAAAAGTGACATGCATCTCATTATGTAAATGTGTTTTAACACGTTTCTGCAAATTCACAAACTGTCACTTTGAGAGCAACAGAAACTGCTATCAGATATGATATAAATGATGGGAAATGTTTTTAAATAATCAATAATGCAGCCAGACCTAAGACAGAAAACTCTTTCCTCTTTAATCATAAAGATCAAATCACTTTGGACACAAAAGCATTAAAAACTCTTATCATAAGCCACTGACCGCATCAAGTATTTATCATGTTTTGGTTTTTTTTACCAGATCGCCTATCTTTATAGCAGAGGAAGCTGGTGGTTTTCTTTCATTCATGGTAAACCGCTGCTGATCAAAACCAGGTTCAACAGAAAACAGACTTTAGTAAAAAGTTCCTCCGGCTTCACTTCCGCTATTTTCAGGTGCAATAACAAACCACAGTCAGTCAGTTCCATCTTTGAGAGAAATCATGTCGATGGCAACAGATGAAAAGAGGAAGTCGAAATCGAAAATCAGGCCAAATTAGCTTTCTTTAGGTCGACTTTCCAAATCATCACAGCCTTTAATTTTGCAAAATACAAGCTTGATTTAATAGCCACATGTTAACAGCCCACATGCTGATTGTATCACAGACAATATACACACACACACACACGAAACTGTTGAACTGTTAATTTGACTTAACAAGACTTAAAATAATCATCAAGGCTTCTGACAACTTCTATAGAGTCTCCAGGTTACACACAACAATGTCAATGCTAAATTTCCCATGTTGAATCGTCAAAAACAAGTGTATTTCAGAAGCAACCAGACCAATGGAAATATTTATAGTTTTAGGCAGAAAGCAAAGTGAAAAATTAAGGATCGACTCAATGTTAGAAAATTACCCACATCCCTTTTTTGGTTGCACACCGGCAGCATAAAATTAAATATTTTAAAACATAGCCCCAAAGAACAAAACCAAAGTCTCTTCATCTAATTGTTTTCAGAGAGGAATATAAAGCACTGAACTGCAAAATGTACTGGACAGTTCAAAATAAAATATCAGTGGCTTTGTGCTGAGTTAACAACTGCTGGTAACAGCTGTGGTTATTTCTTCACTTCTGGGTGAGGAGGCAGCAGGGAAGGAAATAAAGCCCTTGCAGAGCTTTCTCAGCAGAAAATGCACAGTGGAAAACAAGAGCTTCATTATAACCCGGCATAAACCTGGCCCAAAGCTACATTCCTCCAGAGCCTTGTGATTCACTAGGCTTCTTAAAAAACTACTTAACTGAGCTAAGAAGAAAAATATCTGGCTCATGTGTAAGACCAAAGTACATCCCACGGTGTAATGATACCTAGATAAACCCGTGAGACTGAATATCAACACAACAGGAAATAGACATATTCGCATACCCAATTTTCAACAGTGTACTAAAACAAACAGTCTGTTTGGTTAATTAGCTAACATAATAATTAATTTGCTGCAGATACACTGGTTTAATGTCAAATGGACAGATGGTTCAGCCACATTTCCTCCACCTGAAAGTTTAAACATCTTAAAATCTCATTATTATTACTGTTTTCTCTTCCTGGTGCAATCACTCACTGAGGTTTTTACCATCAACGATACAGAAGATTATTGTTGTTATTATTTCTTTAGGTCTTTCTCTTAACTCTGGCATAACGAAGGTGGGACACCACATAACCCTACAATGAGAAAGCAGAGTTGCAGCTCTTCTTAAAAGACAGGAAGACTAGGATCAGTTCTTCAGAATTAATGTGACTTAACAAGTGCTAGCCTGGAGGCAGAAATAAAGACCCCACAAACTCCCCTCTTAATGCTGTTCCAGCCAAAACACAGTCAGTTTATCCTGGTACGACAACCAAGAGATACAATCTCTAGCTTCACTAGTAAATACATTAAGTTAGCATGCTAGCAGAAGCTAACTAAATGCCTTTAACTTTAACCAAACAGCTCCCTAGCCGTGCAAGTTAACTTAGAGTAAACAAACTAACCAGACATGCTAACGTTAAGTGTTCGATAAGAAAAAAAAAACATTATGTTTTACTATTAATACTATTAATCAGGTATAAACCAGCGAATAAAGGTCAACACCAAACCGTAACATTATATTAAATTAGCTTCCCCGAGCTTTAACGCTAAGGCCAACTGTAAATCAGTTTGACAGGCTAGCGATGCTAAGCTAACCGATCGTATAGCTCCGCTCTGCTCCACAAGACTTAAAACATTTAGAAAACGTAATTTAACAAGTCGGGCATGCTCGTTATTTCCCTCTACTTGCCTCAAAATCCCCGTCTTGTCTCCTCCGGAGGCATGAGTTAACTTCAGAAGAGCCGAGCAATAGGGTCAACGTTAAAGGGAATAAGCCCGGTAGCCTCGGTTCAAGCTGTTAAAGGTGAGTTGATAACTGCTGAGCCGACCACAGTGCGCCTACGCAGCTCGCCAAACCTCATTCAAAAATCAACCGATTTAAGAGTGGGTTATATGTAGAAGGACACGCGTCGTCCATATTTTACATCATTTACGACTATTTTTTAAATCAAAGTTGCAATTCAAGAACATTTTGAATATGGGATGAACCACTGGACTGAAATGACTGACTGAGTCACAGCACCGCTTGGTTAAACAGCCTCATTATCACACACACAGCTCACCAAACTTAACTCAAAAATCAAGTAATTTAACTGGATTCTATGTGTATTGATACTGGTTATCCATATAACATAATACTTTTTTTTTTTTTAACCAAAATCTAAATATTATAGTCTACAATTAAAGATAAAGCCGACATTTTTCATCAGGCTGAATCATTTCTATAAAAATAAAGTGTAATACCTCAAACAGCCTTGACTCACTGAGATTTTGAATTTTGTTAAAAAGAACAAAACTGTAAAATACAATCAGCTGAATATCTCCACTTCTCTCTTTAGGCTGATTGCAAACACAGCCTTGACCCATTGTAGCTTTTGTCAGGTGATTTAACTACAAGCAGCTATTTTCATATAGAAAAGGTTCAGTCATAATCAAGAAGGAAAGAGCTATGAAATAATATTGTATTACTTACCAGCCTTCCTGTAGCAGCAGGTCAGATGTGCTTATACATTTCTCTGTGCATCACCAAGAAGTTCAACTTTCTCTCTAATAGCAAGTTAAGTCTAATCTCAGCAGCTAAATAAAATGATATGTTCTTGATCTGGGGCTAAAACCTCATATGTGAGAACAAAGGGCATCCAAACATAATCTGACCCCTCATGTTACCATCACATGAGGCGAGTGTGACAAACCCAGCGATTAATCTCAGCAAAAGAAAACACGTTTAAACAGATTTTGAATGTTACACTAGGCATAAGATCCTCTCCTCATTAAAATAGGTACTTTATTGTGAAATAATGTTTGGCTACTGCAATGATAATTAAAACTGAAATGTTACTAAACTCATGGATTTCAGAACATATATAACAATAATAATAATAATAATAATAATAATAATAATAATAAAAACACAGTATAGAAATACT
>OMLM01007689.1:0-13393 GCA_900302695.1 Helostoma temminkii | reverse complement strand
ACAGTATAGAAATACTTTTCTATAAGTAATGGTCTTGTATTATTTTTTACTCGCTGTTACAACGCTGTGCAACAAAATTGCAACAAAATTGCAACAAAATTGCTTATTTCTAAATAAACTCTGACATAACATCTTATTGTTGCTGGTGTTTTTTATTATAATCATGAAACTGATTATTCAACAGTTAATATTTTATTTATCTTCTTTCTTGCTAAGAGCTAAGATTATAGTGTTAGCACCACTCAGCAGCTTGTCAGCTTAGATACTGGAAATTTCCCAAAGCACCAGCACCTCTAAAGCTCAACTTTTATAGCTGCACAACAAATTTCACTGAGTTTGGTTGTACAACCTTCATTACATCTGTACAGCACAGACCTGTTAACCTGTGATACCTGCACAACTAAACCCACAGGTTTGGCTGTATAAGTCAAATGAGGTCCTGACTGAACTTAAACAGGTTTTCACTTTGGCTATATAAACTGGTTAAGTAAGCATGTTCAATCTGTGGTAAATTAAAGCCACTAATACAGAAGAAACACACTCTGTGCATCAAGCCTTCACAAAATAATGACCATCCTCAGTTAAAAAAAATTATTTATTAGAAACAAATAGGCTTCTACTTGTAGATCAAAACATGTGTATTCTGTGCCCAGTGTGCTGGCTGCATCCTAATAACAAGTGGGGTGATGCAGCAGCAGTTTCAGTGGATGGGAGAGTCCAGACCACTTTAATATGCATATACTTTGACTTTTTGGACATCTCGGTCCTGACACTCTCTTTTCTTGCTGTAGTAATAAAATGTGTTGTCCCGACGCTGGAGCTTCTTCACGAAGCCGGTCTCTGGCCATTTGTCAATCTGAGACAGGCACACAGAAATCAGTCACAGGAATCATCAGGAACTAACTATTATATTTAGAAGTTATCAATTATGTTATATGTGCACTTTTTCATTTTATTAGAGCTCCGAATCCTGTTAAATGTATTATGATATGTTGAATATCTTTGGGTTTGAATAACATAAAACAACACATCTGAGGACATCACATTAGACTGACACATAAGACTATTCATTCATTCATTCATCTTCTATACCGCTTAGTCCCCGCAGGGGTCACGGGTGTGCTGGAGCCTATCCCAGCCAGCTTACGGGCGAGAGGCGGGGTACACCCTGGACAGGTTGCCAGTCTATCGCAGGGCCACATAAGACTAATTATGTTTAATTTAATTAACTAAACATAGATATCCAAGTTTAATATTCTACTTAAAATTCTAGTTGTTATTGTCGGAACATAGAGACATTAGCTCTTCTGCTTTGAAGTCTGTTAAATTTGCATTTTTTAAGTTAAAGTTCTTCAAATAATGTTATTTAGTTATGGTTGAAAGTTGCTGTCTGCCTGTGGTTGTTTATTTTCACACTAGTAAATACTATGTGAACCATGATAAATGTTGGTGTTGATGTCACTCTCCAGTTAGGTGCTTAAGTTAAGTAACATTTTTAAGTTCAAACAGTAACCTAACTTGTTCAATAAATTAATAAATCAAGTGAGCAAAATCACATGTTAACACAACATGCAGTATTTAAAGAAGATAACATTTTGTTACTTTACTTTCATTCATGGACTTGACTGTTAATTTTTAGGCCGTCCTTCAACTCTTATTTTCATTTGGTCGGAAGGAAGATTTATATAATATTTATAGTGATTTTTCTGTCTCTAATATCTTTTATGTCACATTATTAAATACACAATAACATATTCAACATATACAGTAATAATTTACATGCACCACTACCAGCCTGCCAATAGCATGCGTGATAAAACTTCAGAGAGGAGAAATATTTACCGAAGCTCCCTGTTTGACTTGTATGTATTCCAGTTCATCTCTGTAGCCCGCCTGCTGGAATCTGAACAGGTTTTCCACCTCTGCAGTCCATCCTTTGGCTCTGCTCATGGACTTTGGCTTCGAGTTGTTATCAGCAGTGCAGGACATAGTCAAAGAACTGGTCTCTGTTCACTGACAAAACATTGCAGAAATAACCTGAATGCTTCAAAACCTATAATATCATATTCGTCATCTTACTAAAGTGTAATCCGTAAGAATAAGTCAAAATGTGTAATCTAGGAGATTTGAAATAGGTATAACAATTTGCTGACTACAATCTGCTAAATGCAGCATATAGTTAGTTAGCTTAACTCGTTGACTGAGGAGCATTTTGTTCAATCCAGGTTAGATTGAACTGCAGTGCACCTGACATGTTTTGACTCTGAGTGCCTCAAGTTTTCAATATTAAAGTGTTTTGTAAAAAGTTAATTTATGCCGAACTCAAATACTAACACTAAAAATTATAAAACACCTCGCAAAAATCGCAAACTCGTATTATAATTGACTTTGTGCCGCGAAACTTTAAAATGCAACATTCGTGAAGCGAATTTCGCGCGTCGTATCCGACAAATATCAATGTCAAAGTCATATTTTTACCAAACCAATAAACGCAGCTAGGCGTGTTTCATATGTGTAAAGTTGCGGTATTGACATTAAATACACGAAATACCCAAAGCGACATCGTATGTGTTTCCATACCTTTAAATGTGACGCAGTGAAATGACGCTTTAAAATTGAACCTTGTCGAATTGAGTTTTGCCTGTTGATAAACACAAACGAGAAATAACCGCTGACTGAATTTAGCAGAACTCATAGTCACAATTCATCACATTGAAATAATTTTCGCATTAATTTCTCAAAACGAAACCAACATAGAGTTTACTCACACACGGTTTGTATTAAATAACGACAGTTGGCTACAGGTAGCTAGTTAGCGTGTGTATAGCTGCTCCGTGGTTGCCTGGTAACCGTCAACTTTCTTCTTCGGTGTTGGAGGACTGTAATAAAACATGTAGACATTATATGTTTTGAATATTTGCTCTGTGGAAGTAAAAATAACAACGAATCCGCTTTGAAAAAATTAAAACTGATAACCACATCGACATCTTTATGGTAAATAAACGAAAAGTGCCTCTTTCTTGATGCGGGAAACCTTTTGAGGGAGGAGAATAGTTCCATCTGCTGGCAACATGTGGAGGACCATCAGAGTGGTAACTACCTGACACAACAACTTGAACATCTGTGCAGTAAGTTAAAGTTAAATTTTTCTATCTATTCTATCTATTATGTCCAAAATTAAAAAAGCAACTCCTCATTAAACTGCATTAAAATGCAGTTTGCAGTTTAAATTATTTTAATTTTATTGGCCATAAATTTATGACCTTGTTTAAGGAATTTAATTTACATTAAGCTAATGAAAACATTTACATGTTACATACCTAACATGGCAAAAAGTCTGGTATGTTAAGGCAATTAACTGTTTACTAACTTTCTGATGCACAATCAATATTTTATCTACCTAAATAACAAAATAACCAGTTAAAAGATATAAAATAATTTATATAACTCCCCCACATCCGACTTTCTGGTGCTGCATATAATTTAAGCATGTTTTCTGGGGTGCATATCTTCCCCAAGTCAGAAACAATAAGGTTTTGAGACTTTACAAATATTCAACAAGATGGTTCACAAAGACTCACGTGCCTGCATACTTGCTAAAGTCTTCATCTTTTCTTCAACTGCTGCAGATAAAGTATCAGTTGTCTGATAGAAAAAGTTAAAGCTCTAAACTGAATGTCAGTTTATTGGCTTTAGGAGCAGGAATTTCCCACAAACAATCCCCATTTCAGCACCAATCAGCTTCCAGCCAATCCATCCCTGTTACACAAAAATGCCATAACACAGAAATACAGTTACATATTCATGAGATATGTTCAAATGTCTGTTTTAGGCTCTAAGTGCATCCAGATTACGTCTGGATTCGAGAGGAGCATTTACTGCAGATACTACTGGTCACGCACTGACTGAAGGAACCTCTTAGCATGTACTGTGTGGGGAGGAATTTTAATGAGCAGAGCTATTGCTGATTAAGTGAAAGCTTACTGTGATCAGTCAAGTGAAAATGTGGAAAAACAAGCCAATAGAGTAACTTTTGTCATACTAAATAGATGCATGGCCTGTTTAACCTTAACCTAGTGTTGAACAGATATGAGGCCTTGAAAAATGAGAGAAATGACTAAAATCATTTTGTTTTATAGGGTCCAACATGAAAATGCCTGTTATTAAAAGTCATCCTCCTGCAGTCGGTGCCGCTTGCCTTTACAACACTATTTCCCCCTTGATCCAGAAAAGGTGCTGTTAAGTTGTACGCATAAAAAAAATGCACACGTGCACGTGCAAACACTGCAGGAGCTCACAGAGCCATTGAACTGCCATGATTATTTGCTGAAGCATGGAAGAGAGCTGGCTTTGTTCCCTTCTCAGACTGGGCGGATGGGGTAAGAACCAATGAGGGTAGAAAAACATGCATGGCAAGTTGGGGGGATAAAGGGGCCATGTTGTAGTTAGTGTTGCCTCTTCTTGTTTTTGACAGTTACTACACTCCTTCACACCAGTGTCTAGAAGTATTTGAACAACCGCAGGATAAAGTGGACTGGGGTATTAATGTTTTGAGTAAAGCTGTCAGAGGAAATGTGGAAAGGATTTTACTGTTGTTAACCAACCTTTTTTCAAAATCAGACAAAAGGAGGTAAGAACTTTTGCAGACTAGAATTTCAAGGCAGATGCAAACTTCAAACAAGCAGAAGAGCACAGACAACTCGTTTAAAGTTTGGTGAGTCTGAAGCGTCCAGCTCCGACTCAAGCTACTGATAAATGGATGGGACACAGGTGAAGAAAGAGGAGCATGGCGAGAAGGAGAAGACAGAAGAGGAGGTGGTGCGGCTCCGGAGAGAGATCAGCTTGCTGCCTGCTGTGTCCTTCATCATCGGTACAGTGGTGGGCAGTGGGATCTTCATCGCACCCAAGGGAGTCCTGATGAACAGCGGCAGTGTGGGGCTCTCTCTGCTGGTGTGGGCGCTGTGTGGAGTCCTCTCACTGTTTGGTAAGAGGCTATGTGTCTACAGTCTCTCATAGTAAAAACATTTATCTGAATTTTACATTCTTATTTATTAATAGTTTATGTTTTGACTGTGAAATGTGATGTGAAAAAAAGTTTATTTATTTATCCAGATATATATACATTTATTGATCATTTACAGATGTGTCAGTAATCATTTTTATGACCTCAAGTGCATTTCATTTTTGTGAGCAAATACCAAAGGAACACTTGTCTTGGACTCAAGGATGAACTGATTAGACTTTGGTGGTTGAAGGACAAAGGTTGGGGTCACTGTAACTGTGACTGTGATATTTGTAGCGTCTACTGCCTGGATGGACTTTCATTTCATCTGGCACAAACATTACTCACCATCAGTTATGTTAGTGATAATAATGTTGATTTTAATTTAAACACAGATTTTCTTTATTTCTCCATCAGGAGCTTTGTGCTACGCTGAACTGGGCACCAGTTTTACAAAATCAGGAGGCCACTACATTTACCTGCTTGAGACACTGGGACCTCTGCCGGCCTTTTTACGACTCTGGGCAGAGTTTGTGTTCATCAGGTTGGTTTTGTTTTAGACGCGATGAAAGGACATAAAGTGAGATTTACAAAACATGACAAACATATTTTTCATATCTCCAGACCAGCTGTGACATCCTATGTATCTCTGGCTTTTGGCCGTTATGTTGTGGAGCCATTCTTTGCACCTTGTGCTGCTCCCACAGTGCTAATCAAAATCGTCAGCATCCTCGCAGCGAGTGAGTGGTTTCATGCCTCCCTCTTCTACTCACAATGCCATTATATTACTGTGTATGTCTATGCATATCCAAGTTTACCAGTTGTTTCTCTTTGTGTCTCCGTAGCATTGGTTGTAGCAGTAAACTGCTGGAGTGTGACCATGGCCTCTCGCACACAGGTCACGTTGACATTCATTAAGATGTTTGCCCTTGTTCTTATCATCGTTCCTGGTGTCATCGCATTGGCCAGAGGTGGGAGGACATAACTTGCTGCTGAGGACACAGGTGGATGTTTTCAGGTCATGTAAAACAACAGTCAGTTGAAAAAACACACTCTACTACTCTACCCCTCTCTTCCAGGAAAGACAACAAATTTTGAAAATGGCTTTGAGGTTGAATCATTAACACTGGATCGGTTGCCGCTTGCCTTTTATAATGGTCTATATGCCTATGGAGGCTGGTAAGCAGCCCAACGGTAGCGTGAGCCCCAGTACAACACTTTATATATACTAACATTGACTGAGACCTGCTGCACACACACCAATCGGAAGTCTGTCTGTTTGAGCTTTTCCTTTTTCCTTCAGGTTTTATCTGAACTTTGTCACAGAAGAGATCGTAAACCCAAACAGGTATTAAACTGTTAACATTCGTTTTCAAGTTCATTTCTAAAAGCCAAGTCGGCTGTTAAACCTCTTTGTGCGTATCTTGTCTTGTCAGAAACATCCCTCTGGCAATAATTTTGTCCATGGTGACAGTGACAGTGTTTTATGTGCTTGTTAATGTGGCCTACTACACCATGATGACTCCTGCAGAGCTGCTAATGTCCGATGCTGTGGCTGTGGTTAGTGCTAAACTGGAATAGATTTCCTGCTTTATGTCGGAGTGTTGTTCTGATCCATTGTCTGCTTCTCTGTAGACGTTTGCCAACCGTGCTCTCCAGGGATTGGCTTCTGTGATTCCCGTTCTTGTGGCTCTTTCCTGCCTCGGAGCACTGAATGGCGGCTGCTTCGGATCACCCAGGTATTCTGGGAAAGCTTATCATTGTATTTGAAATGTATGCATCAATTCAATTAAGGTTTGTTAGTTTTACTGTTTGTGTTGTAGGATGCTGTTTGTGGGAGCCAGGGAGGGACACTGGCCACCGATCTTTTCCATGATTCACATCCGCAGACATACCCCTTTACCTGCTGTGCTGTTACAAGTGAAGTACTTGAGGCTTTGAGGAGCTCAGACTAACTATTACTATTACTATTATGTTATTAACAATAAATTCACAATACCTATTTTCATCTCATTGTAGACATTGTAAACAGATCCACAATTGAGAATATGAAACTACTGTTACAACCTAGTGAGATTTTGTTTTTCACACAAAGAAATAAATATAAAAAGGGGACTGCTTAGCTTTTCACCTGGACTTTGGTAAATACATTTATTCGTATTGTTTTCCTGTTGGTCTTTTTTATAATGTATCGTGACATCACTGCAGCAAACATATTCAAATAGCCCATGTTGTGCTTGAACAGACATTAATGAATTTTCCAAATTCCCAGTTCCCTTTGACGATGCTGATGTTAATCAGTGGAGAAATCTACCAGCTCATCAACTTTGCCTCCTTCGCTCGCTGGTTCTTCATTGCCTTGGCAACCTTGGGGATGCTCATACATCGGTACCGCTTCCCCCTCCACCCAAGACCTTTCAAGGTTAGTGTGCTAAAAAAATGATCAAAATAATAAAAATTATCTGACCAAACGCTGTAATATGCGTTCTGTTCGCTTACAGGTGCCCTTGGTCATCGCAGTCACCTTTACAGTGGTTTGCTTTTTCATCGTGGGTCTGTCTCTGTATTCAGACCCCTGGAACACAGGACGAAGCTGCATTCTCACTCTGACTGGAGTCCCAGTTTACTATCTGACTGTTTATCGCTTTCGCCTACCCAATAGATTGAGGCATATCTTCAGTAAGTAATGACAAAATCTGCTGATTTGTCTTTGCTAAAACATTATATATACATATATATATATATAACATTATATAACACTAAACTAAACTAAAAACATATATCTTGGTGCAAAGATAGCATCTTAGTCATGAGGAACAAAATCAGCCAAGAAGTCAGCTGCTTGTTGAGCACGGACAGGTTTGTTTTGAACACTGAGGAAATAAGCTTCTTGTACAACAATTCAAATAAGCCAAAACCTCCTAGTTAAGACATGAAAGTCTACACAAAAAGCACACACTTTGATGGTAATGGACTCCAAGTGTAGTAAATATAATACAGACAGCAAAGCAAATAAAATGTAGGACACTTTACTAAACAGCACTCTGGAAGTCTAACTAATTCTCTGACATATTAATCCTGGGTTATTATTTTAACTCCTGTCCTGGTTAGACCAGGGTTAGGTCCTGACTAGGCAACCACGAAAAACCTCAGCTTTATATAATTCTGATTCTCTTCTACTTTCTCAGACTACTGCAGCATACAGCTGCAGATCCTTCTAGAGGTGGTTCAACAAGAAGTTCAGACGTACTGAAGACTGCCAAAACATCGACTGCTGGACACAAGTCCCACAAGCTTTTTTTTTGTTTATAGTTTCAACCAGTGTTTGTAATGGTTAATTTTGACACTAAAGAAATAAATTTGAGATACTGTTGCAAAAAACCTTGTGATATTTTCTAAATCATCTGCCTTTGGCTTTGAATGCATCCAGCTGACATCTCCTAACATTAGAATTTTAGAGGCTGCAGGTGGAAAGGACATTTTAGTATGCAGAACCTGTGGAGGAAATTTAAACAAGCACAACTGTGAGCAGTCAAGTGAAAATAATGGAGTGGACATTTCTTTGTTTTCCATTGCCTCCCAAACTAGACTCAGAAGTCTAACTATCTGGCTGAAGTAAGCTGAGAGAAGAAGTTACTGAAAGGGAGAAATTCAATATCAAACCACTCACATGTTTTGAAACTAACCTTTTAGAGGTCGAAAAAGATGAAGGTGCAGCTGAGTCTACAACACTGTGACCTTTTCCCCACAGAAAGATGCCTGTCACAGCTGTACACACATTTAACAGCACATGCACATGTAGGAACAGTAGGACACAGGAACGTGTCAGGCCTTTAAACTGCTGCTTTGTGTCCAGTTCAAGCTTGATGTGTGCAGTAAAAACCAATGAAGGGAACATAAGTAAATGGACCATGTTGTGGCCAGTATTGCCTCTTGCTACCACAGCGTGTTGCACAGTAACTAAGCCACTATAAACCTGTATCTATAAGGGCTGACATGGAAGGCAAAGTGGACTGAGATAAACTTACTTTTTCGTCAGTTTGAAGTAACCAAATGAAAGCTTTAAATTGCAAATTTAGGAATCAAGGTGAATCTGGGAGTCACTATACGTCCGCTTGAGACACCTATGTTTAAGTTTTCACAACTTGGGCTAGAGTTCTTATTCATCAAGTTAGGCCTGGACATCATATAGTACACACTAATAAATATTTGTCCTGTCCAACCTGTAACTTTCTATGTATCCCTGGCGTTTGGATGCCATGTTGTGGAGCCACTTTTTTCACCCTGTGCTGCTCCTGCTAAGTAGCGAGTAGAGTCAGAGTGAATGGTTTTAGGTGAATCACCTCCTCTCAGGTGAAGTGGCATTCAGTTATTTATCATGTTAAGCTTCTCTCTCGCTTTCTGTAACCTTTTCTCGCCATGAAAGACCTTACACACTGTATTGCACTAATACACATCACAGTCATTACATTTAAGCTGTCGACCACATTTTCTGACCCTATTCACTGGTGTTTTTCTATATATCTAAATACAGATGCTATTTTAGTTACTGTTCTTGTTTACAACTAACCAGTTTAAAAGATTTTGTGACTGAAGCACTGCCATCTGTACTCTTTTTCACTTCGTTCACTTAGATATTTCCCTCTTTACACCTTGATCCACAAACAGACGCAACAAGGCCCGCACAGCACGACCAGACTAGAAGTTAATAGGTAAATTATACCATGCAGAAGGGACTGAATTAATTAAGTAACTCCACTAATATGTTGATGTGTGTTCTTTAATTTGTCATCCAGCTCTTGTTCTCACACTAGAATTAAAACAGGACAAAGTCTCTGTAGTGCCAGGTTTGCATCGGGTTTTACATCTTCCATTTGAAACTAGCACACAGGCATTCAACAAAAGCACAAAGCTTACTGCAGTTGTGCTCTAAATACTTGAATGTGGTAAATATAATGCACACAGCACAATATATAGTTTACTAAACCGTACTCTGGACTTTTATATTCTAACTTTGTGAATTTGTGTTGGAACAAACTCTTTGACATATTAACCCTGGGTTGTTATTTTAACCTTAGACCCCAGGCGTCTATGGTACAAGATTTGGGTCAGACCTGAGTATGAAAAGCCTTCTCAGCTTGATATAACTCTGATTCTCTTCTACATTCCCAGACTACTGCAGATCCTTGTAGACGTGGCTCAACAGGAAGTGTAGACATACTAAAGACCCCAAAAACATCCTATTTTCTGATGAAAACGTCCTAGTTAGCACCTTAGTCTTGTGACGTAAGCACAAGTTTCTATTTGATACCAAAAGAATTTTAAAATACAGACACAATGAAGAAAGAGAAGGCAGAAGATGAGGTGGTGCACCTCCGGAGAGAGATCAGCTTGCTGCCTGCTGTGTCCTTCATCATAGGTACAGTGGTGGGCAGTGGGATCTTCATCGCGCCCAAGGGAGTCCTGATGAACAGTGGCAGTGTGGGGCTCTCTCTGCTGGTGTGGGTGCTGTGTGGAGTCCTCTCAATGTTTGGTAAGAGGCTTAGTTTAGTTCTCATGGTTTAGTTAATCTACGGTATTATTGTATTGTTACTACTTAGCAATTTATGTATTAAGTGAAATGGAATATGATCAGTATTTAAATTCCATCTATTGCACTGATACAGCATTTCTCCACAACAAGATACCATATGTTTGAGAACATATTTAAAGAAAAGTAGCATATTGTAGCTTTAATCTCATCTTTCAAGTTCATAAACTTAAACGTTTATATAAATAAAAAGAACTTGGAGAACCAACACCTGAAACTGACATGGCAGGATCCTCTAGAATAAACATTGATGTGCTTGAATTGACTGAGACTCAGCACAGTATCTCTCAGTTCACATGAGGGTGTAAAGCAGTGTTATGCTGAACATCTTCTCTCTCAGACAATCTTTGACTATGTACAGACACCACCTACAGAGAATACTTTAACCCTTGTGTTACATACATTCATGCAACAATGAATTTTTAAAACAACTAAACTACAGATGTTTATAAGAAACACTGAGCAGCATCTTCCTCCCGAATCCTGAATATTATAATCACTGTCTGAATAAACATTACAGTTACATAACATAAGATTACATTACATAATTATTGCTATTATGTTCGTAATTATATGAACACTGATTTTCTCCAGTCAACACTTGAAACTGTTTAAACTTTTTGATGTTTTTGAACTCTCTTTTGTTTGTTCCATTAGGAGCTTTGTGCTTTGCTGAACTGGGCACCAGTTTTACAAAATCAGGGGGCCAGTACACGTATCTACTGGAGACACTGGGGTCTCTGCCTGCCTTCTTACGACTCTGGGTGGAGTTCTTATTTACTGGGTTAGTTTTGTTTTAGACAACATAAAATAATACTTACTTAACGTAAAAAAAATTCAAATTACCAAATAAACATATCTAAATAAACATATCTGCAGGCCAGCTTCAACTTCCTATGTATCTCTGGCTTTTGGCCGCTATGTGGTGGAACCATTTTTTGCACCTTGTGCTGCTCCCACGGTGCTAATCAAACTTGTCAGCATCCTCGCAGTGAGTGAGTGATTCCAGACCTACTCCTTCTATCCACAGTACTTCTATGTAAATACATAAACGATTCTCTTACCAGTTGTGTATGCCTTTGTGTCTCTGTAGCAATTGTTGTGACAGTGAACTGCTGGAGTGTGACCATGGCCTCTCGCACTCAGGTCACGTTAACGTTCACTAAGATATTTGCCCTGATCCTCATCATCATCCCTGGTGTCATCGCATTGGCCAAAGGTGGGAGGACATAACCACCTGTATCCTCTCAGGTCCTGTCAAATAGCAGTCAGTTGTTGATCATGTTGAGCTACTCTGTGTCTTTTTTTTTTTTTTGCAGGAAAGACAGAACATCTGCAAAATGGTTTTGAGATTGAATTGTTAACACTGGATAAGTTGCCACTGGCCTTCTATAATGGTCTATATGCCTACGGCGGTTGGTAAGCACTGTAGTGTGAGCACTAGTATAACACTTTTTGCCATGTATGAAACCACGTCACACAGATGTGCAAATAAGAAATTATAGTATCATATTATAATAAAAACATTCACCAATTTACATACTAAAAGACCCTGATAATCTGCTGCACACACACACAATAATCACCAGTCTGTTCCTGTGTGTTTAATCTTTTCCTTTTTCCTTCAGGACTAATTTGAACTGTGTCAGAGAAGAGGTCATAAACCCAAATAGGTATTTAACTTCTGACATTTGTTTTCCTGTTTAGAATTTTCTAAAAGTTAAGGTGGTTATTAAGGCTCTTTGTGTGTATTTTGTCTTAGAAACATCCCGCTGGCAATAATCTTTTCTATGGTGACAGTGACAGTGTTTTATGTGCTTGTTAATGTGGCCTACTACACCATGATGACTTCCTCTGAGCTGCTGATGTCCAATGCCGTGGCTATGGTTAGTGCTAAACTGGAAACTACTAAGGAATCAGAGTGATCACATAGTGTCGGTCTGATTCAGCATTTGTGTCTTTGCAGACGTTTGCCAACCGTGCTTTCCCAGGATTTGCCTTAGTTATTCCCGTTCTTGTAGCTCTATCCTGTTTTGGAACACTTAACGGTGGCTCTTTTGCATCACCAAGGTATTCTGAGTTCAAGAAGATCATTATTGTATTTTATTTATATTTATTATTTAGAAGTCCTACTGTCTGTTTTGCAGGACTTTGTTTGTGGGAGCCAGGGAGGGACACTGGCCACCTATCTTTTCTATGATTCATATCCGCAGACATACACCTTTACCTGCTGTGCTGTTTCAGGTTAAATACTTTTAGCAGATTATAAATCAGACTTGTGTACAACAACCCACTAATTTATTACTTTATATCAATATTACTGCATGAAGAAAGACAAAGAAAGCAAGAAAAACCTGGAGCATGTTATTTTCCAGTGTCGACATAAACAATGTTTGGATGCTGGATAAATTCTCATTCCCTTTTTTTTTCTACGTTGTCAAGCACATCTCACATTTCAGTGCTACATCCGCAACTACACACTAAACAGTCCAAACTTGGGCTTACCATTTGTGATCATTGGTAAAAAATTTTACAATGAGAGTGGTGGAGAGTTGCTGATAATGCCTGAAAATAATACATTTTTTACTATTCACTATGCCACAATAAAAAAATGCCACAACAAAGTGGGAGTAGCAGTATGTCATTATAGCTGTGCTGTTTGTGTCTCCAGTACCCCTTGGTGCTGTTGATGTTAATCAATGGAGAAATCTACCAGCTCATCACTTTTTCCTCCTTTGCTGGTTGGTTCTTCATTGCCTTGACAACCTTGGGGATGCTCATCCATCGGTATCGCTTCCCCC
>OMLM01007687.1:23757-33860 GCA_900302695.1 Helostoma temminkii | reverse complement strand
TTTTTAAAAAAAAAAAAAAAAAAAAAAAAAAGAAGGAAAAGGAAATAGAAGCAGTGCTCCTTGAAATCAGTCTGTGCATGATGGTGGAGTTAGGAGAGACAGTGAGAGCGAAGTGTACAACCTGCATCGCATCACATCCTCCTCCTCCAATTCAATAAGCCCACCCAAGGTGTTTGAGTGAGTCTAAAGTTGCACTGTTCAAACACAGCTTTCCCCCCCCCATCCATAGTTCTTTGCCCTTCTGTGTCTCTCTGTCTCTCCTTCCGACCGGCCTTGCTGTATCACTAGTAGTAGATCTCAGCCTCATGTTAGCTCCTCTTGTCCCTCACATCTTGCCGGGGGCAGGAGGCATCATGCCCGGCATCCCACCAGACATTCCAGTGTTGGGACCCAACAGAATCTAGATGGGAATGAATTTTTCATTCAGGTTGTTCACGTGTGTACTTGTCATTACAGTGCATTTTTCACTGTAGCTTCAAATACATTTCAATTAAATGCAAATTCACCCTAATCTTTACAGTGAAGCACATTACAGTTCCCCTGAAATGCCACTTTTGTCTCTACTCTCTCAGCTGTTACGTAACAGACACAAACTCACCTGTCTCTGTTGCTGTAACTGCTGCTGCTCCAGCTGTAGTCTTTCTGTCTCAAACACCACTGGGAGCACCAGAATCATGAAGGAGGTAGTGCCCACCCAAAGAGCAGAGCGGGAAAAACTGAAACAAGTTAACACCTTGATTAGTTCCCAATGTGGTATAATGCTTCATTCCCCGGTATGGACCAATACATTTCATTATCATATGTCCCTAATATAATTCATTACAATGTACAGTAATGGTCAAAATAAAATCCAATTAAATCCATTAGCAGTTAATCTTCTTTATCCATGGTATACATGCAGCTTGAAAAAAAAAAGAAAAAAAGAATTGGTTAAAAGGAAAATACTAGTCAGTCACATACCTGTAAAACTTCTTGGCAAGTGAAACAGAGCATTGCGCAGATACCTCAGCAGCTGTGCGAACTGCGTCAGGAAACATCTCTGTCAGACCCCACAACCTCTCCATCAGTGTCTCATCCATCTTAACAAGACAAACACAAACATATACTTTACATTCTATCAAAACACAGTGGATAAGGAATCAATCACTATCTGTTAATAAGAAACATGCAGGGGGAAAAAACAAAATTATTTGGCAATTAAATAAATATAACTCGTCTATTAATAATTAACTTACTACACTGAGAAATGTACTCAAGGACTCATGCAGTTTGTCAAAGCCAGTCATCTGTTAGCTTATGTTAGCTAGCTACCTAGCTGTGCAGCTCTATTAGCTAGCAATGTTTAGCCTAGAAAGGGACATGCTAGGATCAGGACTTAGCGAGTCTTTATTCTCATTCTTAACAAGTACTTCTGAATAACAGCTACTTACATCTTCATCTTCATCGTCGTCAATCTCGTCCTCGGGGGGCCGGGTCGATACCGGGCCTGAAGCAGGGGAAAGCTCCTCGATTGTAGCCATGTCTGCTGCTAACTCGCACCTGTATACGTGACAAACAGGTCGCTAGAAAACACGACTAATCCGACCGTGAGTTTAGATTATTCCTGGGGATTTCCGCCGGCTTTCAGTGAAGTTAATGCTAAGAGGCATACATCTATCCAACGACTGTCTGAGGTCACTGTAAGAAACGTGAGTGTCAGAGACGGAAGACGAGAGCAGAGCACGGGGTCAGTTTGTACTCCACCAAAAACAAACTGCGCCACCTCTCGGAGGGACTGTCTAACAGCACACCATGAAGTCAAAAAGGACAAGTGTTCTGTCTAAATGAATTAATTTAATGTATTTTCCTTAGTGAGTCTCCTTAAATGAAAATAAAAATTTTATTAAGACAGTGATGTTTTCTATCTTTGCACATGATCACTTTCATGGAGCACTAATAAATCACAGTCATGATGGCAACCAATATGTTTCATTATGGCACTAGTATTGGTAAAACGTATGTATGTATAGTTAGAACACTAAATTAACATTAGTCCATACCAGTGAGTATTGAGTACTCAGTGAGTATTTGCACTGAAGCATCACTTAAATTTGTTTATGTTTTTTTGTTTGTTTTTTAATTTGTCTAAGTTTAGGTACATACTCTAAATGTTACAAAGTACAAATATCTAAACAAAATAAACAATGAGTCAACCAAGCATTTTAAACACTTCTGAATTTAATGTTGTTGATAAAATGAATAACAAACACTTTCAAACACCATAATTACTTTTAGACACACATGTAAAAGCTAAAGGTAAAAATAAGCCAAAGAACATTTTAAAATAAAGACCCAGTATGTTACCATGTGGAAAAAACACTGCAGCTCTTAAAGGTGAAAATATCTACAACACTACAGAAATATTCACATTTGTCTTAGTGGGTCAGTGCGAGGTCAGTTCAAATACAACACCAGACTCCTGGAGAAAACTAATGGCGCTCACTCTAAGTGTGTATTATACTGTATGTGATCCTCTTCTAGTGCTCAACATTAATTTGCCTCAGCAAATAAACTGATCATTATTTGGCCATTTATCTTAAATAAGCAAAGGGGCGATTGTGATACATGGTTTTCCTTAATGTCTTTTCACTTGTAATTCATTTACTGGGAGCAGGCAAGAGGACATGTAAATACCCAGCTGTTTGTAAAACGTGTACATGGTCAACACCAGAAGTGATTTTTTTGTTTGTTTGTTTAATTTAATTTTATTGCTAATTTTTCCAACATTACTATCCGCTGGCTGCTAATGTTAGACGGTGTCAGTGAAGGTTGACTCTGCAGCCTCTCTTCTGTGTTTGATCTTTTTCCAGAGAAGCTGTTCCTGCTGAGAAAAGTGAACAGGGGCTGGTGGTGGAAAAGTTTTGGGATGCAGGGATTCCTTGTTTACATCCTCCCGGAGTACACCGCGGGGGCGGGATTGGCTCCGCCCTCATTCTTTACGCCTGACGTCATTGTCGCTGGTGTTTTTTATGAATGAAAGAATCCAACCTCAGAGAGCGGCGGAGTAATTCCGGGAAAAGGCGGACTGACATTTTGTCGCCAGAGTTGCTTCGACCCAGCAGGTAAATTTTCCCTTTTTACAGAAAATTAAACGTTAAATAATATAGCTGGGATCCATCTATGGCAGCCGAACACTAGAGGACTGTATCCGTCGGAGGTTCGCCGACTAGCCAAGGACAAGCTAGCAAGCCGATGTTCGCTTTAATCTCGTCACAAACCGTTGTTGGTAGTTAGGTGCTAGCTTAACTGTTAACACTACTAGCATGTTGAAGATAATGCGGTCAATTTGGCCCCGCTCTTCACATTTAAGCCAGCATACCCGTAGCTTCTGGCAGCCGGAGTGACTATCCACTTCTTTTTTTAACCGTGTGCGTTGAAACAATTTAAATGGGTTATTTAAAGTGTTATTAAAATGGATGTCGGAGGCACTCGTGATGGCTGTTTACTATAGCAGCAGCGGCGTCACCGGGAGCTGGCCGTGTCCTCCCCCGGGAAACGTAAGGGTGGATTCTAGATGTAGTTACATAAATAAATAGGGTTTCTGTGTTAGCTGTTTGTTATGTAGACATTTAATTATTAATAGGCTGTTTAGGCGTATACGCTGTGTCAGTTGTAGCTTGCATAAGGCAGTGCTGCGTTCACTTGTTGAGCTCCACTTAGGTGGCTTTACTTTAAACGTGTTGTGTCCTACAAAGTGAGAGTTATAAAAGTTCAAACGTGGGTATGCTGTGCAGTTTTGACAAATACGTGGTCACAGATGAGTTTTCAGCGTTTGGACTGACTGGCAGTCTTGGTGGAGCTGAGCAAAGGTTTTATTGCTGAATCACCCTGACTTTACGAAACGGCGGTCTCCTCGGTTTACAGCCGGAGTCCGCCGGCTGGTTGGACAGCCACTTGCTGCAACCTCCACTTCCCACGCATTTCGGGAAATGCAGTTTGTTATTATCAAACAGACTATTATGGTAGATGTGCTATGTAGCATGTATGTTTCAACAGTGTGTAGGCCCATATGTGTCGTCAAAACTCACTTCTGCTATGGGCTTTAGTTTACGCAAACAGGGATATGCATTTATAATTGACCTTCCCCTCCCTCCCTAGTTGAAATACCCTTTCAGAGGAAATGTGACTTTGGAACTTAAATTACTTATTTTGCTTGCCTGGACCTTCCTCCTGTGTGGCTGCCTGTGTGATTTGTTGGGTGAGCAGTTTTTAAGCCAAATAAAGGCCATGAAAGGAGACTTTCACAAAGCAAGCCAGTTCATTTAAAAGCAGAAGGTGCTGACTTCTGCTATAAAACAGAAAATGAAAACCCCAAGTTTATAGGACTGCAATAACCTTGGATTTCTATGGGTTATAAAGGAAAAGACTGATTATCTTAAGTAATTCAAAATAATTTGCTTATTCTATAGTGGAAGTATATACAGTAACAACACTGTATTTACTTATTGGTTCTGTCACACGCTGCTTTGAAAACAAAGAATATCCCCCCATATTCAAGATATTCTTGTACATTTTCCAATAAACAGATTATTAATATATCACAAGACCCATTAAATCTGAAATCAAGAAGTGGAGTGGAGACATTCAACTGCAGCTTGACCTTGTCTAGACCAAAATGTTATTTAGCTCATCACAGCTCCTAAAAGGTCAACGGCAACCAAAGGACTGTATACCGTATCATAAAATTTTTTCCTGTTTTTCTACACTTCTGGCGTATAGAGTGACAGACTGAAAACCCACTCACTTTATCAAAGATCCAGTGTTTCAATAAATATGGAAGTAAATACATTTGCTGTTCAAAAGCGGTGTGGGGAAAACACCCTGTGGTTTGATGATGTCAAGGTTGAACTTGTTGGTCTTCATTACACGTTAATGTCAAACAATATCTTGCAGCATATCATTAACTGTGGAGCCTCCCCTGTCCTGTGAGCTCTGGTGAGGATGGAGGTGAAGCAAGTGCAGCGAAAACAGTGTAGAGTCATTTTACCAACATGACAGTGATGTAAAGCCAACAACCAAATCAGCCGAGATATGACTAAGGGGGAAAAAAAAGCAGTGCAAGTTGGCCCACTTAGAGGTTGGACTTTAATCCCACACAACCGTGTTTGTGATCTGACCTTAAGAGGAGTGTAGGAAGTCCCCACGCAGCCTGTGTGTTCAGCAAGAACGGGACAACATTTCTGTAAACTGTAGTGTTAAGGCTGACAGACTCAAACTGCCGTTACAGTTTGTTACTGGAATTGTGAATGTGCAGCAACATGTGTCTTAACTTTAAATTTCTTGTTAGTTTATCCAAAATACATTTAAAATACAAAAGTTTAACTAGTGAGAGCGAGACATTCCACAAAAGCAGTTTTTTGTCCCTAGACTTTTTCACAATGAAAGTGTTCGTGTTGACAAGAGGAAGTGTTGGGGAAATTGGTTAGGACACCTGCTTTGTGCAACCTAAGAGCAGAGACATGGTAACTTCCTCCTCACAATTCCAGCTAACAGAAAAAGACACGTTGCTTTCAAAACCCCTTCTTCCTTTCATATCAAGCCTCAGGGTTTAATGAAAGAGCGCATTTGGAGAAGCACGAAAGATCTTCTCTTTTTCTTTAGTGTGCATGACTGACTGTCTTGTGAGCGGATGGTGAATGTCAGGCCAGATATGGACCAAAACAGCACAAAGTTGTGAGTCACATGTGATAACATACCTTTTATATTGGTTTTCTATGTGTGTTTCTGTTCTTTCAGAGTGTCTATATCTGTTGACTTGGGGGGGGGAACTGAAGATAGTTGGATCATGACAGAAAGAAGCAGTAAAGCCCTGAAGGTAAGTTTTGTTTTTTGTTGTTGTCCAAGAAAAATTGGTCATTTATAACTTTCAGCTTTCTATTGGAGGGAAAACTGCAATGTTGAAAAGAAGTTTAACTCACAGCCTATGTGTTCTCTTCCTCCATCTTCCCCCCCATCCCTTCATCCAACTGCATTTTCTTTCCTAACACTATCTCTTCAGGTGAAGCAGGAATGTGGCGAGAACGTTCCCTTGCTGTCGGACAGTGAGCTCATGTCCCTCTCAGTCAGGGAGTTAAACCTACACCTGCGTGGCCTGCCCCGCGATGAGGTCCAGAAGCTAAAGCAGCGCCGTCGCACCTTGAAAAACCGGGGCTATGCCGCCAGCTGTCGGGTTAAACGGGTCTCCCAGCGTGAAGCACTGGAGCAGCAGAAAATGGAGCTTCAGAGGGAGGTGGAGAGGCTCGGAGCAGAGAACGCCGGCATGAGGAAAGAGCTGGAGGGGCTCGGTGCACGCTTGGCTGCTCTCCAGAGATTTGCCAGGGGTCTAGAGGCCGGAGGGGGCAACCTGCTGGCTACAGCCCCACGCCTCAACACAGCTTCAGTCATCACTATCGTCAAGAGCCCACCACAGCCTCAAACACAGAGAGAACAGGAACGGTCGTAGAGGGAACTCCTGTAACCAGACTGGGGGGAGGGATGCACAAACTGCAATGCAAACACAGACACCTGCTAGCATACATATGCTACACACACATGCATGTGCACACACACACACACACACACTGTGAACAGGAAGACAATATTGGTAGGAAAGTACTAAACACTTGTCTGCATCACTCCTTGTTCATATAACGGCATACAGGAGTCGTCCAGTCCTGTGTGACACAGTGTTGACAGAGTGGTGTGTAATGTCACCACACAGCTACATTTGGTTTTCCACAGTAAGAGCCAGGAATAGTTGAAAACTCATCTTGGGCGTGAGTAGGCATCCTCTGCTTTGTGCTGTTTTTACACCACAGCTTAGTTGACTGAAATTTACTTTAAGTGCATTTGTTTAGAATTTTGTTCAGGAAGATTTAGTGTGAACGAGGAGGTGAGCACTGATGCGCACACACATGCACAAAATCCTCACACTCTTTCCCCGAGCTACATGGGGATTAGACATTGACTAACTGGACTGTGACTGACACCAGATCCACCCAGAGTTACTGTACAGTTCCATTTCTCAACACATCCACCTGTGTCACAACAAGAGCTTCTCTCCACTTCAATTTACGGCACCTGACCAACTGCAACATGCCAGGGTGGATGAATGTGGTTCCAACTTTAAAAAGTCAGCATACCTGACTATACAGTTGCGGTGTGAATTTACAGCTGCTTCTCATACAAAACCAGGATCATGAGTCTCTGCTGCCATGCAAGAAAGTGTCCTAAAGTATGAATCACTCTGTCATTACTGCAGAGTTTCTCAACCTTGGTGTCACTTGATATGCTGGCAGGTCATGGGATATTTCCTAGACAAATATATTTGCTTTTTTTTGCTTGAAGGATAACTTCAAAGATGTTCTGCTTTCTTTATGTGGTTCTAGATTGGGGAGTACATGTATGTGCATGGTATTAAACTTCGCCCTGCCTTCCCTATATTAGGATATCACTCTCCCAGATGATGTCATCTGGAGGAGTTCTGCAGTAGCAGGTCAATTAACAAGAAGCTGTGGCGTATTTTAACTTGGACGGTAATATACCATTAATAGCCTCATACCCTCCCCAAACTAAAACCATTGGAAGCAAGAAAATCTGTGAAGTCACCTTTTAATAGAATGAAAAGGATCAATCTGGATACTTGGCATATTTTTCACTGTGCTGCACTCAACCTGATTTGACAGTTCTTTAATTGCTTGGATCCTGAGAATGTGGGATTGTGGGAGCAAAAATCACACAGTCTGAGAAAAGGTTGGAATAACACAGCACTTGTGAATCACCAATTCCTTCAAGCTGCTCATTCAGCCACTGCTTCCTACTAATTGAACCCCTCTGTATGAGGGGAAAAGTAATTTTGTACTGCTTCTTTTCACGTTTCTCACATTATTGCCGTGCCTTCAGTGTAGTTAGGAGTTGAAGGAATGCAAACCTAAGAGGGGAAAGGTTCAAAACAAACTGCAATTGCTGTTTCTTGTCTGTTCATGACCATACGTTTCTTTCTTTTCTCCTACCTTCTGAATGATAATCCCACAATTACCATTTCACAATCCCTACTGTGCAGTAACTTTGCTACAGTCTGATGTGGCTTCCTTTTCATATCTGACTCCCAACAACAGATGTTGGTCATTTTGCTAAAAGTATGTCAAAGCAGAGTCGCATCTGGTAGGAATTACGATGCAAATCCTCTGCATACATTCCCGTTTTGTTTTTTGTTTTTTTTTATTTGTAATGTTTGTATGTGCTGTTGAGAGACAAATGTTGGGTGACATTTATCAGAGATATATTCTATATTTTATTTGTATTTAAAGGTAGATATTATGAAAAGACAAGCTAACGAGTGCTGTGATGTTCTACATGTTTTCAGAAGTACTTATGAATAGTCTGGGGATATTCTCATGTCTAATTATTGTGATGTGTGGTGACGACGATTACTTAACAAATTTTTAATTATTAGCAGTGTAGAAATGTGCTCAAAGCCAATTGCCATATTGCTGTATGATGATTTTTTTGTGTGTTTTTTTTCCATGTTTGTACTGGCTTGTTAGAGTGGATTATTTGATGGATATTATTTTTCTATCAATTTGCGTATGTGTGAACAATTAAGGTCACTTTTGAATTGGCAGGGACGGGCAGAAACATGGTATGTTAAAGGAAAACTGATGAATGAAGAGAAAGTTGGAGATGAGCAGGAGAAAAGAAAGTCGAAGAGTTGTTGGATGATGGAGAAAGAAAGTAGGAAAGGTGGACTAGGAAAGAAGGTAGAAGCTGGTGGTGCTTTATTCACTTGAAAACCTCCATCAGTCACAAAGTCTGTTTGAATCGAGACACGCTCATACAGGTCTTGATGTCATGGAGTCTAGGCCACTGAATAGTGCTAGCAATATCATTTATAAGCAGGCATTGTAACACATTAGACTGTGTTGACAAATAACTCCTAAATATATGAGGCATATATTTAGCTATATGAATATCAGTGTGACAAAGCATTTATCGCGATATTTTAACGTCTGTCAAATTGTGCTGGATGTTTTGTAATACTTGCAAAACAAAAATGGTCTTTGTATTTATTACATGTATTTTTTCTATGGTGAAAATTTAAGTACATTGTCTATTTTATATATTAATTATAATAAATGTTGTACATATTGTACATAAAATGGTGTGTTTGTCGTTGGCTGGATTGAAAAAGTAGACGCACACGTGTGGTATATATGCAGGATATACAGTTATCGCTGTGGATCAGAAGAGAAGCTTCTGTTTTTGAAAGAAAATGAACTTCAGACATTTTACAGCTGTTGCAATATAAATTGCTGACTCAGGTACACCCACACACTGCTTATGTTTACTGCAGCTCCTCTGTTAAACCTGATGTTCTGTGAATGTCAGAAGTACTTCAGCTGCGGCCTGGGACTTGTTTTGTTATGTTTTTACATTCTGCAGTACTTGCACAACAAGTTTAACAATGCAGTGCAGTCATTTTAACTTTCAGTTTGATGGAAGTACACCATTGACATGTCATGATTTGATTTTGTGCAGAGCTATTAAATAGTTTTAGAACATTGTGTTGTGGCATGAAATGCATTGGTGCACTTGTAGCAAATAAGGAAATGAGGCAGTCAAAATGATTATACCTTGTTGCAGGAAGAAAGGGGATTGTGGCAAACAACCTTAATTTTGAGATATCATACAAACACTCATATTAAAAGTGGTTGCCTCTGCTGTGTATTGTATATAATAGAAGGCATCTAAATGTAAAATTAAAGTTGTAAAAGTACCAGATGTAACAGGTACAATGCTGTGTATGTATTTGCCCTAGTCCTGATTTTTTATTTTTATGCATATTTGTCACACTTAAATGATTCAGATCCATCCATCCATCCATTTTCTATACCGCTTAGTCCCCGCAGGAGTCACGGGTGCCTGGAGCCTATCCCAGCTGTCATACGGGCGAGAGGCAGGGTACACCCTGGACAGGTCGCCAGTCTATCGCAGGGCCACATATACACAAACAACCATTCACACTGTCACTCACACCTACGGGCAATTTAGAGTCCCCAGTTAACCTGTGGACTCCCACAGTCCAA